>CAUYQG010206806.1:0-110664 GCA_963574415.1 Tarsius wallacei | reverse complement strand
GCTCAGCCTGTAATCCCGCGCTTTGGGAGGCTGAGGTGAGTGGATTGCCTGAGCCCGCGGGTTCGAGACCCGCCTGGGCAACTTGGCGAGACCTCATCTCTACAATAAATCAAAAAATCAGCTGAGCATGGTAGCGCATGCCTGTAATTCCGGCTGCTTGGAAGGCTGAGGCGGAAGGATCGCCTGAGCCCAGCAAGTTGAGGCTGCAGTGGCTGGGAGCAGCCACTGCACTCCAGTCTGGGCGACAGAGTGAGACTCCAACTCAAAAAAATAAATAAAATAAAATAAAATAAAATAAAAATTTCTGGTTCAAACTAGACATACTGAATCAGATGCATAGAAGGTAGAGCATAGACAGTGGTATCCTGGGGCTAGCTCATATAGGCTCACAGGAGCTAACCGGTAATTTATAGGTATTTTGTAGTTGATTGTTAACAGTAGCCACCATTAAAAATAAAGGCAAATTTGAATACTCAAAAACCATTATTTCCCAGTTATTTTACATTTTACTATTATCTATGCTCTTGAGAATATTTACATATGTTATATCTGTGTGATGGAAATACTACAAAATGTTGTTTTACTGCGCATTTCTTCCTTTTGCAGTGATGTTTTGTTGGTAGTTTGAAATCAGCTGTGGTGGGAAAATTTACACCATGGAAATTGACAAGTGCTGCAAGTCAGGGTTTGATCTATTATTTTCTTGGTTGACTAGATCTAAGTAAATGATAGAAACTCTGTTAGTAATGTAGATTATTGTGAATGGCCAAAAAATCTAAGGAAGTATTCTTCCAGTATTCACACACTATTATCCAGTACAGCAAAGATTTTGCTGACATCCTAAACGAGCAAATGCAGTTCCAACATATGTCTTTGTTATTTCATTTAACAAAAATACCAACATTCTTGTCTGAATTACTCACTGCCAATTTCAGTCATAGGTACACTATGGAAAATTTCAGCAAACATCAAGAAAATGATTCTTTGAGAGTCAATTGCTTATATGGAATTCACAATAAAGAGTATTGTATATTTTGTTAGTATTGTTATTTTCTGAGAATAGGTCTCCCTCTGTCACCCAGGATGGAAGGCATTATTGTGATCATAGCTCACTGTACCCTCAACTCCTGGGTTCAAAGCAATCTTTTTCTGTCTTGGCCTCTCAAGTAGCTAGGACTATAGACTCATGCCACCACACCCAGTTAATTCTTTATTTTTTGTAGAGATGAGGTCTCGCTGTGTCTGTCAGACTAGTCTCTAACTTCTGGCCTCATGAAGTCTTCCTGCCTTGGTCTCCCAATATGCTGGGATTACAGGCATAAGCCGCCGAGTCTGGCCTATTTTACTTTTATAAAATCGTACTACACTTTTGCCACATATTTGCCATAATAAACCTATTAATATATATACACACATGTATTTTTTTCATAGAGCCAATATATTATCAGCACACGACTAAATTCCTTCATTGAAAATCCCTAATTGATTTTCATGCAAACTAAACTTTGATAACTGGCACTCAAGTTTTTCTAGTAAGAATTGAAGTCACTTCTACATTTTTTTCCTGTACTACAGGTGTGTCAGAGTAATCTCCTGGGACTTGGGATATGAGCAGAATAATTTACATTTGCCAAAATAAGTTTAATTATAATTAAAACTCAATTCTCTTAAGAAAAAGGGAGATTTGGAAGGAGGAAATGCATTTAATTTCTGTCTGGTTATTCTTGCACTTTATTTCACTTAGAAATTCGAAAGAGTTTATTTTTATTCTTAATTTTTTCACAAAATTTGGTATTGGAATTTTAAGATACTTTAATAGAAGCCACTTACAATGCATATATGATTTCTTTGGGGAGCTTCCTCGCTATCTACAGGTACACAATTGTTCCTTCCTCACACTTAATCTAATGAAGACTTTTTGAAGAATGGACCAAAATGAGTTATATCCCTCCATTTTTAACTTTTCTTAAAATATGTTTTTAAGTGGAATACAGTTGGTGATAGAAACTAGAAAGGGAGAAGGCCAGGAGAGCAACTCTAATAAATAAGTAATGACTAGAAGGTGACATTCAACCTACACGAAATGCCATAACCTCTTAAGCCTTTTCAGATAAAGGAAAGAAGTTAAAGAAGTATGGCCTGCGAAGGCATTGTTGAAGAGGAAAGCATGACTATTATTTTCCTTTTCTTCTGAAAAGAAAAGAGTAAGACCAATAGATCTCGGTGCTGTGGACTAGTTTGATTTTAAAGCGCTTGTTTTTAAAATCTTAGACCGAGTACAGAGTTCAGGGTGACAGAACAAGAACAGTGTGTTGAAAGAGATCATCTGGCCCAGCCCCTCCATTTTAGAGAAATGAAAATCGATGCTTGGAAAGGTTACGGGTCTTGCCTAAGGTAGTCCAATGCTATTAAAAAGGAAAAGAATTTAATTTGTGTTGGATTTCTAGTTTGTAATGTGACAGAGATCATGCCCTAACTTTATAAAACAAGTAATGGAGCCAGTGTTTCTGGAAGTCCTTTGAGCCGTAGTTAAGAAGTGGAATGAACTCACGTACAACAGAATGAATATGAATAAAGATCAGAGCAGTTTTACCTCATCTTATTTTGTGCCTTTTCATTTTAATGTCTGAGGTAATCCATTTCCCTTTTCATGTAGGGATATCTCTAAATCAGGTTGCTTGATCATCCCACTGATTTCAAAGAATGGTAATCGGATGTTCTTCATATTCCTCTCTAACCTTCATTATACACAAGCAGCTTGATGTGAGTCATGTGAGTGATTTTAGGACTATTCAGTACCTCTCAAATGATCCAAAATAAGCCTATTATCCTGCAGTATTTTTTTGCTTTTGCCAGTCTCTTCACATAAATGTGAGCTCCCAGATTCTCTAGCGTCCTGCATTTCAACTTTGTTAATCATCTTCAGTATGGAAGACTAATGATCTGTATTCATCTCACTCAGTCCATGGGACACCTGTTTATTTAATACCTAAATATGGGTGTTAAGTATCAGAATTACATTTTCATTCATTTGGTTATGAGGAGATATGTAAACTACTGCAGTATCATTTCTTTTTTAAAGAATATATTCATAATGTCTCTTAAAATGTGGACTTTATAAAGTAATTCAATATCGAACAATATAGTATTTCACTTAAGTGATGTCTTTGTGAGAAAGGAAAAACCTTCCTACGTGCAATTTAGTTCTTCAGATTTACATTACACTTTTGGTTCTTCTGGTAGTCTTCTGAGAAAGCTTTGGGCTTTACATTCATTGATCCCTTTGCAACTCATGTTTTTTTAATTACGTAATTATTAACTTTTTGTTTTCAAGTTGGTCATAGCTACATAGTCATCAACTAATTAATTCCATTTAAGTTCTTAGCAAATAGCATTTCATTTTTAACCAAAGGGAGTTAAGAGGAGTAATAAAGAAGTCACTTACCCATTGGCTCACACAAAAATTCAGAGCTGCAATTCCGATTCAGTGAAATGTAGCTCAGGGCGCTGGCAGCACTAGCCAATGTTTTTCACTCACCACTCATACTCCCATAGGTTTTCTGCCCTTCACATGTTCCCCACTGCTCTCCTCATGGCCCCGACATGTTTGTTTATTATGTTTCAGGAATTCTGGAAACAGAGGGAAGTTAGAGAGACATGCTAGGGCTTACACATTCCAATACCCTTTTAGTAATAATTCCTTTTGCATTAGTTGACCATTTTACTTGTAAAATGGAAAAACTACTCTAAAGAAATACATGACCTAAACTAGCACTTGATGGAAGTCATTCAGATATAATATTTAATAATATTTGCAGAAGATTCTATTAGCAGAATAAAATCAAAGCTTCCCTAGGCCCAGAAGACAACCTACTAACCTCCCTATTTCTCCTGACAGAACATGATTGTTCTTCTCATCCAGTCTGGAAACCCTTCATCTGCTTTCCATTTCTTCTCATGATATATTAATTCTCTTTTCTATTTTTGGAAACTTCCAAAAGTCTTTCTTCTTATCAGGTCATTTGTCTTCTCCCATGCTTTTCTAGCCCCATTTCTGTGAAGTATTTCTAGATGTTACTTTACTTTCAGTTATCAATAGATTATACCTCGCACTTAAGTTCCAACTGAAAGTGAAGTAACATCTGGTCAGTAACCACAGACATTTCTACACCAAAACTGTATCTTATGGTAAAGACTAGCTTAAGGTCTAAAGAAATTTTGAGAAAATTTGGTCACTGAGGGGTTTCGATATTTTTTCATTAATGTAGTAAGGGTACTTAGCATTTATACTGCTTTTCCGTTCATAAGTGCATTATAAATATACTTTATTAATCCTCATGCCACATTTCAAGATGAACATATTGAATGACTGAAAATAAATGCTAAATCAAATATAATAGCTATAATGTTCAAAGTATATTCTCTAATTAATACCAAGAAATGCATGCATATATAACTATATATAAATTAGATCCTTTGGATTTATTTTTTTTCACTACCAAAACACAAGACAGAATAGTATTTTAAGTTGATGAATATAATTGGGTTGAAAATGTAGCCACTAATTTTAGGTTGAGCTTCAAAAGACATATATTACAATTTTTGATAGTACTTTTGTCTGGGGGTAAGGGGAAGTAAAAAATATTTCTTAGGAATCAAGTATAATATTTAAAACATCCAACCAAAGCTCATGAAGCTATGGACATGCTAGCTAAATGTGCTTGGTTTTAGCCAAAGACAACGTCAGGAAGACAATGAGATGTTTAAATATGGTATGTACATAAATATAGAGGTTTAAAGCCTAATGCCTCAGGAAGGGGACATGAATGGGGAATTTTTGTTTCTTGATCTGGGTGCTGGTTACAATAGGTGTGTCCTTTTTTTAAATTCCTGGAGTTTCACCTTCAGATTTGTGCACTTTTCTGTATATTGTAGGTCAATAAAGAGTTCAGAAACCGGTCAATAGTTTTTAAACTTCACACCATATTTTTAAAAAATATTGTATTACCTAGGATTGGTAGATTTTGTCTTATAGTTTCACTTCCTTGGAAGGATGACTCTGAAGCAGGTTCATAATTCTGAGAGATGAAATAGTGTAAATCGTAAACTTCATTGTAGATTCTTTCATTTCTTGCATCATAAAAGATGGAAACAGGAAAGTACTCCGACATTAGCCGTCCCATACCGTCCTCCACACACAGTGATTATAAAAGCAGATTGGTGAGCCTGCCTTTCTGCCTTCCATTTGATCTCTTTGGGGAACAGCGCAGGCCATCATTTGTGAAACTCGTCATCTTGCAGGATGGATAAATGCATTTTCTCTTCCTTGCCACAAGGCAAATGGAAGCTAGTAATTTCTAGTCCCATAACAGTGAACACAAAATCAAAAGAGGCTAACTCGATGCAGTGACAGCTTCAAAAAGAACTCTTTTTGAAGATTTTTTTTCCATAGTGCAGGTCTATTTAGCACTGAAGCTCATCTGCTTACCCAGCTTTCAGCAGCCTCAGGAAAACCTCTGTATGGCATGTGTTGTGTATTCACAGTGCCTTTATTTCAGTTATATTTTGCTAAGCAGGTACACGTTTGTCATGATAGTTTAAAGTGTTAGTGCTTTTGAATGGGGACTATTTTATCTTTATGTATCTATAACTGGGGAGTCCTGATACTTTGAAAATATGCTTTGAAGGATCCATAAATTCTTTAGGAGAAATTTGGTGACTCAGATTTTGTTTTGAAGAAACTCCAATTTAAAAACAAAACTTTAATATTGCATTTTCTGGTTAGTTTGGATAACCTTCTTTTTTCTGAGTACTGTTAAGTGACTTTAGGAACTGTATTTATAGTCCAGTGGCACCAAAAAACAAAGAAAGGAGCTGTATCTTAGCTTCATTAAAACCAGGGTTCTAACAGCCTCTACCTTAATCACCACTATAAAGGCGCTGTCTCCAAATACAGTCACATTCTGAATTACAAGGACTAGGACTTCCACATATGAATTTTGGTTAGGGGGGACACAATTCAGCCCATAATACCTAGAATTCTATTTGCAACTTAAATAGCAATCAAAAGAGAGTCCAAATCGAAGATACTTGGGGTGTTCTAGGACATACACCTTCAGATCCATGAATGCGTTGTAAAGGAATTACTCAAGATTGTACCAGTGAAAATAAAAAATAAAATAATGAAACAGTGGGATACAAAACAAAAAAAACACGGGGTTCCATTCAACATGCCTGTGCTCAGAATGAACACAAAATAAATAAGACCCAGATCTGTTGCTCCCCCAGTTGGGTTCACTTCCTTTATGCCTGTTGTGCATGAGTTCATCTCTCTGCAGCAGGGTTTCATTTGCACAGAAGTAATATTTTTTAATAACAACATGGCCCAACTGTATAGAAATGTCTTAAGAAAAAAAAAATGGTCCAACTAAGACAACTGACAGCAGTCTGTTCCAATACTAAGGAAACTGGCTATGTTGGATCTCTTAGGGGACCTCACTCTTCATTCTCCTAAGGGATTTTCAAAGTAATTTTAATTATATGAAATTGTCCTCAACTTTACACATTAATCCCCAAGTAATCTCCTACTTTTGATCACTTTGGGAGCCATGATTTAGTCTCAGCAAAGCTTTCTGTCCCACTAAGGTTATTAATTTAGAACCAAGAACCATAAGGTAAAGGTCAAGACAACTTAATAGTCAAATAGTTATTGCAAGATCTATGTACATATATTATTGCAAAATTATTTAAATTTTCTATGCTATCACTGATTCATTTTTGTTTGTGTGTTCAAGACAGAGAGAAAGCAGGGCAGCTGGCCTTTAAATTATGTTTGGAACATTATGGAAGGGTGGAAGGATATGATGCACTTTAGAACTATTAGCTCCCAAATTTTCCAAAAATAAGTTTTTATTATTAAAGGTGTTCCTTCTAGCCGGGCTCGGTGGCTCAGCCTGTAATCCCGTGCCTTGGGAGGCTGAGGTGAGTGGATTGCCTGAGCACGCGGGTTCGAGACCCGCCTGGGCAACTTGGCGAGACCTCATCTCTACAATAAATTTTTTAAAAAATTAGCCGGGTGTGGTAGCGCGCACCTGTAGTTCCAGCTACTTGGAAGGCTGAGGCGGAAGGATCGCTGGAGCCCAGCAGGTCGAGGCTGCGGTGGCCGGAGCAGCCACGGCACGCCAGTCTGGGCGACTGCGTGAGACTCCACCTCAAAAAAAAAAAAAAAAAAGATGTTACTTCTTTGTCTTTCTTAAGCCTTGACAGTGATCTCAGGTATACTTTTTCAGTACCTCCTTAAGGAAAGGAGCCATTATCCAAAAGGGTGGTTCAGAAGAGTAGGAGATGATTATGTCCTATCCTCTGACTTCACCTACCTAGCAGACTGTAGTGAATTGAAATCCACTCTACAACTGTCTTTCCAAAGGACTTCCCAATTAGTGGGCTATAGTGTATAAGAAACATTGGTTCCCTCAGGATCAATGGTTAACCTATCCTTTTATTGAAGCAGGAAACAACCAGGACAAGATGAGCTCATAAAGTATAGAGGGCTATCTCTGGAGGGAAAAATAAGGAGAGAGAACAGACTTCTAAGAACTTAAGACGTAATAGGTTATTATCATGCATTATTCCACATACTTTACTACTTAGCTATGCATCCAAGCAGGAAATACAAGCTATTATTAGAAAAGCAAGCTAAATAGTTTGGGATGGATAACCCCATATCCCATTCCTTCACTTCCCATTAAGAGAATGAAGCTTCCTGCTGAAGTGGATGTCCTTAAGTACCACTGGTTACTTATTAGCTTCAGGATATTTCACAGACAAAAACCCTGGAAGTCTCTAAGAGACTTAGAGAGACTCTCTAAGAGTCTCTTGTTTTTTGTTTTTTTCTTTAGTAAATATTGTTTACTAAATATTAACATTGAAAAATTAGTTTTGATACTCAGATGTGTCACCAGTTAGCTGAATTACTTTGGGCAACACTCTTAATCTCTGTAGCTTCTTTCTTTTCTATCTATAAAGTATAAGATTTGAACTCTATCATCTCTGAGGATGCTTTCAATTCTGAAATTCTATAAGTCTATGTATTTGACAGAATACCTTGCTGTGGTTATACTTCTCTGCCTAAGCAGAGGAAAGCAATTTCTCAAACAAGGCAAGCTGAGACCCTTGTAGAGGAGTCATTCAGTTTCATCTTGGTTAAGATTAGATTCTGATTGAATGCTATTTTCAAGTCTCATCCGGTGTCTGGAAGTATTCGTTTCTTTCATTATCAGACTACTCTTTAGAAGTCTTACCACCCAACAACCAGCACTGCAATACTGTCCTATGCTGTGATGTGCCTCTAAGGCATTATTAGACTTTGTTATTTTACATTTCTTTTTGAAAATGATTCTTTCAACTTTTCCACTGTAAGTGTCTTCACTATTACAAAAGCTCCTAGTACATACGTATGATATTATAATGGAATATACTGGCATAATGAGACATGTCATTGTTATCTCATAACTGTCTAGTGAATGAAGATTCATCTCCATGTCTTGAAGTCCATTAGGCTAAAATGTGTCTTATTGCAAGACAGCAGCAATCAAAAAACCTTCTTTAACAGGAATGTCTTGGGTTCAATTCTCTGTAAATACAGAGCATTAGTAGCTAAAGGTCAGATATTCACCAGTGTGCCTTAGAGAGTGAACTTAGAGCCCAACTCAACAAAGGAGAGAGCAATTTACTTCAGAATAAGAAAACTGAAGTAATGATAAATGAATCTACCTGAAAAGAAGGACTGTCAGAACTTTTGTATGATAAAGGTTGTACAGAATAAATGAATATATATTGGAACAGCAATTTCTAGATCAACATTAAAATGACCTTGCTGTCTTTTCTACAAACATAGGATCCTGTTGAACTGACTTCTAGCCCAGAACTCAGAAAAAAATCAGATTATCTTGGGGCTGGTCAAAGGGACTTTTATGAATAAAAGTCATGGAAAGACCTTGAAATATTATCTACTTCTTCACGGTCCCGTGGCCCTTAATTCAAGAATTTTGTTTTAGCCAGTCTATGGTATTTATCTTACAAAAATTTCTTTACTTTATGTATGATTCTTTTCTGTACCTACCTAGTTCAGATGCTTTTGAGAATATCTGTTTTGTGCAATATATTTTACAAACCAAATTTCAATTCTAATCCCCTGTTTTTAACCATTTTACTCTTAATGTTTCCATGTTCTCCCTCTCTTGTCCCGTGTTATTACTTAGGGAAATTTGATCTGCTTCAGTTTCTTTCATTAAAGAAATTCCAGACTCATAACTGTGGAAATATATTTCTTTAAAATATAATATTTACACACTGAAATTTTTTGCAATTTTTTTGGAAATTTTTGAAAAATTTTTTCCTATTCTCTAGATAGAGTGCTAAGTTCTTTAAGTTATCTCATTTGTAGAGACTACTTAGAATTTCTTGCTGGTATAAATATGGATCACCAGTACTAACCTAACAAGTATTAAATAACCTTCTAAATTTCACTTACTTTAGACAAGGGTACTCAGTGAGCAACTAGCTGAAAACTAATGATTTTCTTGTAAGACATTATACTATAGTCAAATATTTGCATGCAATTAAAATATACAGGTGACTTCACGTTTCTACCTAACAAATTTTACATGAACTAGAAATGTACAATACTTATATTGCAATATAAGTCAGGAATCATTTGCTTTTCATCTGAACAAATTCAGCCCTATAATTTCAGACCATTTTGGTTTTTTGACTCCTTACTGTTTTCGTATTTTTTTAAGCAATGGGCTTCTGTTTCCGTGATCTTCTGCCCTGAGTTATTTTTCCCTCTCTCCCCTCTCTTTTCTTTACTTTTATTCTAGTCAAAGAATAGGTGTTTCCAGCCAGTTTGTACAGCCAAGATATGGTTATAATATTCTGAGTTCATGTTCTGTACATTTTCTAACTCTCTTAGTTCTGATTTTATTTTTTCATTTTATATGATAAAATATTAGCAGAAGCATCAATGTATTGCTTTATTGTAATAAGCCTTTTAAGTGTCATTCGTTTTTATGATGTGCATGTCAGAGACAGATTTCATATACAGACTAGTGAATTGAAATGAATTAATTCTTACGAGGTTTCATGTCCTGTGGCCCAAGCACTGCATTACAACAGAAGGGCAGGCAAAGTCAGAGCACACTGCAAATCATCAGCAAAATATGCAAAACTAGCTGAAGTTTCTGAGTTCACTAGAAGTAAGACGCCAGCATAGAGGTTATGGAAATAATAATGCATCACTGTGGCAAGGATCATGTTGGAGTTAGAAGGTCATAGTCTTTGTGCCAAACACTGAGGTGGAAATGTGCTACTCACCAAAGCTGCCATCTGCTATAGGAGCAGCTGTGGATCCAGGAGTCCTCATGACCCCCTAGACCACCTTGTTTGAGAAAGTTCAAGTTGCTGCTGCTGGGACTTCTCACTGTAGGCAAGCATATGCGTTCTTCAGGTCAAACTGTAGAAAGCTGTGCTTCAGAATCTTCTACAATAATAAAATTTGGTTTTGATAGAATGAATATCTGAATAGCAGTCGACTTTGATAATGCCTAAAATGTGTGAAAATCCAAATTATGGGCTACTTTGGTTTTTGAAAAGTAGGAAATCCAGATGTTTAATGCAGCATGGAACAAACCATTCAATGCAGCAACTTTTCTGGATGTTTCAACAATATAGATAATGCATGGAGAGCAGCAGCAGCTCTGTTCTGTAGGCTCAGGCCTAGCATCTAGCATGTCTGCAGGAAAGCTAATAACTGGTCATTTTGATGAGTCAAGAAATACCACAGATTGTGTGAAATGATAGTTTTGTTTTTGTTATTATGTTACATTGGTGATTGAAGGAATGACTGAATATGAAAGCACTCTGTAAACCATAAAGTACCATACAAATGAAACATAATTTGATTTTTTTAATATGGAGTTATAATCATTTAAAATGCATTAGGTTAAAATTTGTTTTCACATTTTCATGTTTAAGATGTGTGTTTCTATGTATGTTTTCAGATAATCACAAGGACTGTTCTGGTGTGTCCTTACACCTCACACGTCTGCCGTAAGTACTTCCAGTTTTTTCTAAAGAAGTAACAACTTTAAGATCTTTGAGAAATTAAAAGTGGAAAGTTCAGTGTGTTTGTCGTCTGTGGCTAAAAAAAAAATTAACCTAAATTTGCTGGCTTAAAACAACTATTATCTCAGTTTCCTATGGAACAGTAATCTGGGCACCACTTAGCTGGGTCCTCGAGCCAGTAGTCTCACAGAGTCTGCAGGTGAAATCTTGACTGGGGCTTCCATCATCTCAAGGCTCGACTGGGGAGAAGCCACTTCCAAGATTACTCACGTGGTTGTTGATAAGATTCAGTTATTTGCTGGCTATGGGCTGCAGGACACCCTCATTTCCTTGCCATGTGGACTGTAAAAAGAGCAGCTCACAATATGGCAACTGATTTTCATCACAGAAAGTAAGCAAAAAGGCAAGAGAGGACATGCATGTAAGATAGAAGCCAGAGTCTTTTTATATTCTAATCCTGGAAGAGACATATCATTACTTTGCTGTATTCTGTTTGTTAAGATAAATTACTACACTTATTTTGTCCCATACTCAAGGGGAAGGGATTAGACCAGGGCATGAATGTCACAGCTAGGAATCATGAGAGCTGTATTAGTTAGAGATCTCCAAAGAAACCTGAACCAACAGGATATTCAGAGAGAGAGAAAGATTTATCATAAGGGATTGGCTCAAACTATAGTGGAGACTGACAAGTGCAAAATCTATAGGGCCAACTAAAAATTCAGGGAAGTGTTGATGTTGCATTCTTGGGCCCGAAGGCAATTTGTAGGCAGGACTTTCTTTTCTCTGAAGAAAAAATTAGTGGATTGGATGAGGCCCACCAACATTATGGAGAGTGATTCGCTTTACTCAAAGTCTGATTTAAATGTTAATCACATCTAAAAAAATCACATCTACCCAACAATATCTGGGTAGACTGGTGTTTGACCAGCCAGGTGCCATAGCCTAGCCAGTTGACATATAAAATCAGCTATCACAGGAACCTTTTAGAGTTTGCCTTCATAAGAAGAGAAGTAATGTTTAAGAAAACAAACATTCTACCTCTTATTCTATGTGATTTCATTTTAATTTTCACAAGAATCACATTTTATAAACCTGTGTTAAGATAAATTCTATTTTTCCAAGACAGTAGTTTTGACTCTTTTCAGATAATTGAGAAAATATTGTATTTTTTTCTGCAGACAGCCTTTGATTGCTGGCATGTACCTTATGATGTCTGTTGACACTGTTATACCAGCAGGAGAAAAAGGTGAGTCATGATTTTTTAGCATTTGTCACTACTTCATTCTTCATTACCTAATCTGTAGAAATGGACTTATAGTATATTTTTTGTAAACTTTAAAATTTTCTTTTTAAATTTAAATAGCTTTGAGTTCCTGAAAAATAAACCAAATTCTTTATTTTCCTTGCATTTGTTTTTTTTTTTTTATTTTAGATTAGAAAATGTAGTTTATTTAGAAAGTAAATGAGAGAGAGTGGGAATTCACTTCCCCAAGGTGGGGGAGGGAGCCAAAGCCAGGAAATACTGGCGATGGCCATAGCTCAGAGAGCACATGGCCACATCACAGTCTAGTAAGGCATTGCCTGCAATGGCCTGGCAATGACTTTTCCTTGCATTTAAAATCAATTTTTGTACTATTCCACACCAGTGGTTTATTAATTTTCTATTCTTTTTGTATTAAGATGCTGAGAATTGAGCCCCATAGGTTAGTAGTGGGTTATATAAGTTAATCATAAATCTTGAGTATTTTGAAAATCAGTCATCTATTCTTGAGGTGCAAAACACCCATTGCCTAATGTCCAGTGGATAAACTACTGCCTAGAAAGGTTTAAAATTAAGATGCTAGTAAATTCAACACCAACTGTCTTTGAACTTGGATCTTACTAGGGCTTATTTCCTTACTTGCAAAATGGGCATAATAGTAGCTAATTCTCCCAAGCTGACAAAAAATTATGAGAATAAGTATAATATTTATCAGTGTATCTTAAGATTCTCTAATGAAAGTGTCATATTAAATATTTTTCTTTGTTTTGACTGGGAATCTTTTAAAGTTAATAACCAGTGTGGTCTCTTTGTCATTGTCGTTCACCTATTATAAAAGAACTTTTTATTGAATAGTTACTACTTGTTAAACTGTAAGGAATGGAAAGTATATGAAATGGTTCCTTCTCAGCAGGAACTACCAATCCTAGTGATCTTAGGTGTTTGCATTCAATTTTTCAAAAATTATTTTGTTCCAAAAATAAAAACCATTTTTTATGCTTTTTCAACTGGATAAATTTCAAGATGGAGGTAACAAATTAAGCCTTTATTTTCACTGACAAGGTATTTTTATTTGACCCTAGCCATTTTGTTTATGAGTAACATGAAAATATGAGGCAAGGGGGGTTTTAACTCATGTTATTAAAGAAACTGGCATAGAAAAAAATCCTTAAGGTATACAGAGCATGTGAGTGCATATTTACTTCATAAGAAAATCCCAGTGCCTAGCATCTTGTGACTACCTGTTGAATACTTTTAGACAAGAATAGAAGCCCAAACTTCACCATCATGTTATATGCCTATATAACAAACCTGAACATGTGCCCCTTGAATCTAATATCTAAAAATTGTAAAAAAGAATAATGTCATTTACCAGTTGAATGGTGACTTTTTTTTGTGTTTTCATTTCTTACAGTGGTGAATTCTGACATTTCATGCCATTATAAAAATTATCCAATGCATATCTTTGCCTACAGAGTTCACACTCACCATTTGGGTAAGAACTTTAAACTACATGGTTACATTATAAATATTTCTATTGTGCCTGCTAGTGCTATAAGTAAAATATAAATTATATTTGACTTTGTTTCAACAAAGGAGATTTTACACAGTACCTTGAAATTGTCTTATGTTGTTTCATCATACTGTTTTTCTTAAGATACTCAGTATTTGGGTTTCTGAAAATATTCAGATTTCATTTTAAAACAGGAAAGTAAATATTTCTTTTATTTTCCTAATAACATTATATCATTATAATTTGGGTTTATTACAGGTAAGGTAGTAAGTGGATACAGAGTAAGAAGTGGACAGTGGACACTGATTGGACGGCAGAGTCCCCAGCTGCCACAGGTGTGGAGAATCTAATTTAATTTTGAGAGAAAAAAATATCAACCAGCAGAAAGTAATTTTTGAAAACTCTGTTACAACCCTTGTGTATTCCTCTAGGATCTAAAAATCTCTAAATCTGCCTTTACTGTATATTTAAGCTATATAACCTCTTTTTTACAACTTCAACGACCTCCATATAATCTAAACATATTGGTGAAATCTTTTCTTTCCCATTATTTAATCAAAGGCAATATTTCAGATAGCTCTTCTGGTATTACATGTTTTCTGATTTTTATTGAATGTATTTGTTATGAGTATTTGTTTATTTCAAAGTTTGGTATCCTTGTTATAAAGTAGAAGTGATTAATTAAAGGTGAACTTTTTTATACAGTGGTTATCTCACTCTGTGTGTGTGTGTGTGTGTGTGTGTGTGTGTGTGTGTGTGTGTGTGACTGTCTACTGTCTGTATTCATCTTCTCTACCCAGAGTGGGGCCGAGCTTCACATAATTAAAGCATGTGGTTCTGCGATTTGTTGATAGTTGTAATAGATCATTGTGTATGTATTTTTGGCAGGCTTTCTACCCTGTGGAACACCCAGTAGATGTTAGTTTTGGTGACATTCTGGCTGCAAGATGTGTATTCACTGGTGAAGGAAGGACAGAAGCCACACACATTGGGTATGATTCTGCACATTCCACTGTTTTAAGAAATTTTACTGGGACAAGGCATGATTATGGGTGACAGCTATCTTTGTGCATGAATTACACATTTTTTATCCTGTCATGGACCATTACAAACTGTAGTACTTTATCGTTTCAAAACTGATTAATTCAGATAAACACCAGAACATGTGCTCATTTTTTCTTTCTTTTTTTCTCCCCACCATTTGGCCATTGAATGATAGTCATTTCTTATGCTTTCTTTTCCCCTGCTTCTTCAAGGCCCTCAGCCTCACACCTCTAAATATTACCCTTACTGCAAGCATGTATATTACTTCCTCAGACTCATCTTAATAAAGAAAATATAATGATTATGAAATTTTTTCTCTCAAGTGTCCTTTTGCCCTGTGTTCAAATTTAGATATGTATGTGGTTTGTGCATTTGATGGTGCCCATTAAATACTCACAACTGTGATTTTTTTTCAGCCTGTTAAAGCTTCTGTGTATCAGTAATTTCCAGTTGTTTTAGTCTACTAAATGAGGATAATAATATGCCACACTTTTCCAAAAGGAAAATGTCAAGGCTTTTAAATAATTTTCAAAATACCAAGCCTCCTTGAAACAATTATATTTTATAACACTGAGTAAAATTTTCAAAGCACTCTGATCTCTTTCAAAAAAGCTTACCTAAATGAAAAATGAAAGGTAAAGTTTCTTATCATGCTTTGTGTTAGAAAAGAATCAAGGAGCCTTCTTTTCATGTTCAACTAGGTTTTAAAATATTTACTGATGCCATCTGGAATCTAGAGTTTTCAACCATTTATCTCTTAATCAAAGAGAAGTTACAGAAAGTAAGCATCTGAAAATGTGTGTTAGATGCACTGAGGATGATTCCTATGATAACAGTTGGCTGTAAGGGGAGAGGGCAAAGGTACTGACACAGGTTTTAAAAAGTGGGCATTTGGTATAGTGGAATAGAATTTTGTATGTCACTTGAAAGGGTTTTCATAGAAATAAGCAATCATTTTAACACTAAAGATAGAACCAATAGGAAAGTATTAAAATTAGAAGTTCCTAAACTTTGCTTTTGAATAAATTTGGGAAAGAGACTTAAGAAAAGGAATAAAATTACTGAATTACAGGAAATGATGATGGTAATAAAAGGGTTGGCAAAATAGATGTAACTCAATTTGAAGGAGTCTGACAATTCACTTCCTAACAATCTTTAAATACATGAGGTAATATGAGTCAGAGGGTATTGATCAGCTGTTCTCCACTTTATGTCTGTGCACAGCCACAGGAACTTTACATAAGAGCCCTTGGTTATTTTATTAACCTTTGAAGTAAGTAAACAAACAAAACAGTAAAAAAAAAAAAAGTCCTTTTCAACATGTTGCATTTGTTGGTTTTAGGTGTGGAAAAAGTAGAATTTTTTTGCCTAAAAAGCTCTTTACAGTTTGGGAGAGTTTGTTTGGCCAAAATCTATTCTCTGAGTTGCCTCCATGAGGTAATAACAGCCGTAGAAATTAATGACTTGTTATAGTACTAGAATGGGAGGCCAAAGTGTTCTCTGGAGGCCTCTTTCAGTTTCATGAGTCTAGAATAATTCTTGTCTTTTTTTTTAATGTGCATTTTGCTTTAAAATAATACCCTAAAATGACTATACTAATTTATCCCTTCCCAAATCTCATGTGGACTAAAGGAAATACCATTTGGTAATATAAATGAAATAGAAAGGAATTGTAGGGAATTAAGTTATTGGGTGAGTCCATATTCCAGAATTTAATTTATACTACAGAAGCAATTTTTTCCCAGTGGAATGACAAACTAATAAGACAAAATTGAATAAATATAAATACGAATAAAAATCCTTGTAATAATGCATAATATTCCTATAGCACTTAATATGCTTTTTATTTTTAGAAAAATAGCAACAATACATCTCTGTTTTGTAAAACAATAGATAAAACATCCAGAGTGTACTACAGGATCACAGGTTGAAAATTTAACCAGTGAGAATAAACTAGTATTTTTCATGATGTCTATTAAATAATACTTTGTAAATCTCTCCTCACTCTTCTCTCTTCCCACCTACTTCCAACCCACATACACAGACGTACCACTGGACACAGATTTGAAGCACACTTAGTTATAAATCATACTTATCCAAGGATAGACTAGGGCCAGTAATTGCCTTCTCTATGTAGTGGAAAGACAATTGACTTCAAGTTTTAAATCTTCCTAATCTTCCTGTTCTGAAACCACATGTACTATAGGTTTTACAGAAAAACTGTTGGCAGTGACCTACTAGGAAGATTTTCAGTTGAGTGATTCTTCTACTAAAACTGAGCTTAACTCTGTATTAAGCTAGAAATTTATAATCAGAGAAAACTTTGCTTAGGTAGAACAATCATAGGTAACTAATAAAAACACTTAAAAATAGATACTAATTTTCCCATGCCAGGGATTTATTTCAAAACATCACCACAGAAAATAGGTAGATTTGGCCAGGCGCAGTGGCTCAAGCTTATAATCCCAGCACTTTGGGAGTTGGAAGCGAGAGGACTGCCTGAGCCCATGGGTTCAAGACCAGCCTGGGCAACATGGAAAGACCTCATCTCTGCAATAAATCAAAAAATTAGCCAGGCATGGTGGCACACTCCTGTAGTTCCAGCTACTTGGAAAGCTTAGGAGGAAGGATCACCTGAGCCCAGCAGGTCGAGGCTGCGGTGGCCATGAGCATGTCACTGCACTCCAGCCTGGGGGCAGAGTAAGACTCCAACAGGAAGGAAGGAAGGAAGGAAGGAGAGGTAAATTTAACAATGTAAGTGTTCATAAATGGCCACTTAAAGAAAATGTGTTATATATACATAATAAAATACTATTCAACCTTAAAAAGAGGAGATACCCTGTCATTGTGACAACATGAATGAATCTGAAGGACATGCTAAGTGAATAATCAAGCTATTCACAGAAAGACAAATACTGTATGATCTCACTTGTATGTGGAATACAAAAAAGTTGAAGTTATAGAAGCAGAGAATACAATGATGGTTATTGGGAGGTGGGAGGGAGGGAATGGGAATTGTTTATCTACAACGTTTCAGACAGAATGAAATAAGTTTTGAGATCTATTGCACCAAAAGGTAACTATAGTCAATAATGTATTTTACAAAATAACTAAGCCAATTTTAAAATCTCATTATAAAAAAGAATAGATAAGCAGAATAATGGATATGTTAATTAGCTTGATTTAATCATTCCACATTGAATACATATATCAAAATATCTCATTGTACCTTATAAATGTATACAATTGTGATTTATAAATCAAAAATATTAATTTAACTTTTTAAAAAAATGGATTTAAGATAAGGTATACTAATATACTTAATAGTAAAAATGTTTATCCAGGTATTTTTTTAAAATAGTATATATGAAAAATATATCCTAAATAAAGTTGCACCAAAGTATATACTGACAACATACTACTAATTAATCTATGAAGAAGCAATATTTTGTGCCTGACTGCATTACATATTTTGTATTCAACATGATACTTCCCTAAATTCATTTCAAATGTTTAGTCAAGTTTAAACCAAAAAAAAGAATTTAATTAAGTCAGCCAATTAAGCTAATTAAGTCAACTAGTCAGCCTAAAAGTTTATATGCTATAATTTAAAATTAATTATTGAGAATAGTTAGATAATATTTACCAAATTGGCCAATTTTGTTGGTCACATTTTTCATTTGGAATAAGTCATTTCATTAGAATATGCATATTCATAGATGCCAACACAGCATTTCTATCAGCATTTTAGTGTGTTACCTCCAAAGCTAAAGTTATATGATAAAAACTTCTTCATGTATACATTTAAAAGCACCATGAAACCTGTTTAAGAAATGGTGAAAAATTTTATAAAATGACTCATTTAAATTTTTTGTATTTCTTTCCAGAATTAGTATTACACCATTTTGGTGAATTTCAAGCCTATTATCTGTTGACTATATAGGGCACCGGGTATGGGTGGAGGAATTATGACACTGTTGGAGTGTCTGCACTATAGACATGGTATACAAAGATATTTGGAATTTTTAACTGATACATTTCAAAATGCTTGGTACTTTCATAAATCTTTGTTACATGTCTTTCTCATATAAAATATTTAAATAAAAGCCCTTGTAGGATCTACATAAATAGATATATGAGCAGATATAGATATAAAACAGAAATAGATAAAATAGATACACATTTTTATCAATGTTACAGACCAGTTGAGTACATAAAACTAACCTGACTCATAATTCAACAAAATAATATATTAGGGCTAATATACTTGTGTCATAAGCTATAAACATTTATTAAGCAAGATTATTCATTCTTCCTTCATTCAACAAGTATTTATTGAGGGCTTTCTATTTTCAGGCTCACAAAGTATGTCAGACTTAAGGTGATTTATATTAAATATGTCAATATAAAAGAGGAAGTTATTACATCAACACTTTGTTATACAAAAGGATGAAATAAATGCACTACTGTAATTTTAGAATACAGTTGATGCCAGCAGTCACCATTTTGGGGAATCACACTGGCACTGGGGAATATATAAAGGATCATTCAGTGAAGCCAGTACAGCAAGTGAACACAACCTTCCTTTCCACCTTCTGACATTAATAATTATTCAGATTAGTGGAGTTGAATTGCATATGTTAATGTCTATGGAAATTAAGGATAGATGTGTCAGAATCCTCCCTTAGAAATACCGAAAGCAATTTGTCCAGGTTTTTGTTTGTGAGTACAAGATGAATGATTGTGGAATAAAATAGGCAAACTGTGATGCTGATACCAAGGGTGATTTGAATCCTAACATTTTTAGCATTTGATAGTTTCTTTTTTTTCAGATAGGAGCTCAGAGTTACCTTGACTACAAGTCTATTTATAGAAGGAAAGGTATAAAGTATGACTCTTTTCTTTTTATTCAGCTATTTTAATGAAGTTTTTCTTGTGATAACAAAGATTCCTAAATTATTTGATCAAGCCTATTTTGAATCATAAAATTGATGCCCCAGTGAACTATATTGGTGAGCTGATTAGGATGGCTCAGAAAATCATGTGTTTAAAGATGAAAATGTTTGTATATGTATCAAATTGACACATACTATATAAATGTAATTGAATTAGTATATTATGTATATGTATACTTTTACACATGTATGTATAATTTTTCTCAAAAGCTAATGCAATATATGGTAAGATAATTCATTTTTGAGAAAATAGTTTGCAACATTAGCTTATATTTTTATTTTCTCAAATTTGCTAATTAAAATAGTAAAGTATGATCATAAATTATAAAGGACAAAGGTTTATATTATTTAAAAAGTTACTGCTTTCCCTTTTATTGCTATACTTACTTATATATTTTTTAAACATGTAACTTTGTACCTTCCCTACACTATTTCTGAGATAGCAATTGCTACCTTTGTCTCTAATATTAGTACAAAAATTATTTCAAATTTATGCTACCTTATTGTTTCATGTTCCTCCCCATTATCACTGTCTACAATTTTCTTTTTTTTTTCTGTCACTACTTTGATGATGGTAGCAATGAATGTTATTTAGTAAGATCTTGTTCTGATAATTGTATTGTTTGATTATTCTCTTTAACCCACATTTCACAGTTTGATTCCTTGTTCTCAGATTAATTACCTTCTGCTTATTTGAAATGAACTCTTTTTACTTTTAGTACAATTTCTTTTCAAATGCATATTAAAAAGAAGCCCTCCAAATATACATGTAACAAGTTAGAAACACCAAAATTATATTTGAGGGAATATATACTAGCAAGATATTTTATTTTAGTGATTTTGAAATTTTGTGTTATTAGTTGCTTCTCAAATCTTTAATATATTTTTCTGAAAATGTAAACTATGTGTTTATATAAATGAATTGATAAATGGGAGAATAGACAGAAAAAATATACATAGAGACACATCTGTATGCACATCTGTGTATGTGTGTGTGTGTGTGTGTGTACACACATGTTTGAAGAGTTTTGTATAGTTATACTGCATGCCCACACCTATATTGTGTATGTGATTGGTATTTTCTCAGAAACAGTAGATCTTTACGTGTTTCTATCTACATACTACTCTAAAAAGAAACTCTTTTGATTGGTCTTTTTTTGGGGGGGGGGGGTGGAGTCTCACTCTGTTGCCCAGGCTGGAGTGCAATGACATGCTCAAGGCCACCGCAGCCTCAACCTGCTGGCCTCAGGTGATCCTTCCATGTCAGCCTTCCAAGTAGCTGGAACTACAGGCATGTGCCACCATGCCTAGCTAATTTTTTGATTTATTGTAGAGACGAGGTCTTTCCATGTTGCCCAAGCTGGTCTTGAACCCGTGGGCTAAGACAGTCCTCTCGCCTTCACCTCTCAAAGTGCTGGGATTACAAGTTTTAGCTACCACCTGGCCAAATCTACCTATTTTTTCGTGGTGATATTTTGAAATAAATTTCTGATGTGGGAAAATTAGTCTCTTTTTTTAAGTGCTTTTATGAGTTACCCATGATTGTTCTACCTAAGCAAAGTTTTCTCTGGTTATAAATTTCTAGCTTAATACAGAGCTAAGCTCAGTTTTAGTAGAAGAATCACTCAACTGAAAATCTTCCTAAAGGCGTGAGCCACCATGCCCGGTGATTGGTCATTCTTAAACAATACTAGGATTATATTTCTACCCATGTAACAGCAAGTCATAGTATCATAATACTTTTCTTAAATTATGTCCTGGAACACATAGCAACACGAAAAAGCCTAGTCAGATTCATTTGGGGAGTAGTGCCTACTGTATGTTCTCCCCATAAAGTCATGAGCACATTGTGTATTAAAAGACTCAGGCAGTATAGACTTCTGTTTAAATTGTGTAAACCAACATTTCCATTTGGTCATAGAAAAACTTTTTTCCAGTTCATCTATAAGCATTTCAAGGCCAAAGTTTTATAGTATTAGTTTGGAAAATGTTACTCTAGAAGAAAATTAGGAAGAGGGGAAGAATTCTAAGGTTTCCCTCTTTATGTATTTTATAAAAAGCATCATAATAACGTACAGAATAAATTATTTCACTTTATACAATAGAGAACACTCTGGTCCAGAGGAAGCAACAATATAGACTATTAGTTATAGTTACTTTTGTTTTATTTTTTAATAATAAGGAAAAAGATCAGGATACTGGATGTATTACATATGCTGTAGTGGGTGGATGTCCCCCAGTGAAAGCATGGGATGATTCAAGAGTTTTCAAGCTGGAGCCACAATTTTTTTTTTTATTTGAGGTCTCACTCTGTTGCCCAGGCTGGATTGCCTTGGCACATTGACAGCTCACCGCAGCCTCAACTCAGGCGATTCTCCCTCCTTATCCTCCCAAGTAGCAGGGACTGCACACAAGCACACCACACCCAGCTAATTTTTTCTATGATTTTTTTTTTTTAGTAGAGATGAGGTCTTTCTATGCTGCCCAGGCTGGTCTTGAACTCCTCGGCTCAAACGGTCCTCCCATCTCTGCCTCTCAAACTGCTGGGATTACATGTGTGAGCCACCACACCCAGCCACTACATCTTAAATTCCTTTTCCATCCTTGCTCTCTTAATCTACACATACTTCCTCTTTTGAGTAGGGAAAAGAAAGATGATATGGTGTGGGGCTCTGGCCTATTATTTTTGCAACAGCCTTTCTTTTTATCACATATAATTTTCTGACCAACTTCAAGGTTGTTAAAATGTAATTCTTAGGAATGGTGCTTTGACACCATGAAGATCCATGTAGTGAACAGATGTATGTTTGGGTTTGTACTTCACTATTTGCTTATATTTTACGGGAGAAGCAATTACACTGACAGGGATCAGATTCAGAGAGTAAGAAGCCAAATGATTTCCAGCACATAAACAGGGCTTCCTATAGCAGGGACTGATTCCTGTGGTCTCTCAAGGGCTCTACATTTTCAAGGCCTAGAGAAATCAAATCCCTGCTTGGAAAACATTTTTATTTTTTCTTCCCTTGCTGATGTCATTACTGTTGCTATGGAGAGGAAGTGAGTGCTGCATGACATTGCTGGAAAAATCAACACTGATGTGTTTCTGTACAGCAAACAACCCATATAGCTTTTAAAAAAAATTAATGTAGGCTTGCTAAAAATTGTCAGAACTAATACCAAAATGGAAATGTTCCTTTGTCCAGACTACTTACCTTGCTATGTAAAAGTCTTGTGAAACTGTATTTAAACAATTCCTTTTTAATAACAGTGAAGAGAATTAAATACATAGTAACCCATGTGAACTGAGGAAGCAGAAAACAGGTTTTGTAAACAATTAAACAATATTTCTATTATTTGGAACTTTTTTCTTGGAAATGTTCATTTCACTATTTCAAAATCTGTTTTTAACATTGAATCATTCAACCGAACAGCACTACTCCAATCAGGTCTCAGCCCTAAAAAGCGAGTAGTGTTGATTTCATTTTGAATCATTTCTCAGGCTTTCTTTTTGACCTTGCTATAGAAGCCTAGTTTCCAAGTCAGACATCAGGGATACACTCGGATGCCTTAGTATAGACACATGATTCTGGATTCATCTGATCATGAGGAAGGAGTCAGTTCACCAAAAGAATTTTGATGGTCCAAAAATTTTGATGTTTAGAGGAAAAGCTATTTTTTAAGACTTGTAAATAATATATGATATTTCTATTGAAGTTCTGAATTTTACCCTTATCAAGTAAATAAGACTTTTCATGAGAAAAGTGTGCCTAATCTGTGAGTTTTAGTAAATGAGAGGGGACTAAAGAATAAAGAGATTTAAGAGAGAAAAGAAAGCGCTGTGTCGCCCAGCTACTTCAGTGCCATATTTTATGATACTCAGGGAGTGACTGCAAACTGATACTCCACTGTTAAATGGAAATATGCCTTTGACAATGTGTTTTGATGTTGAAAACTGTGATGGGTTTTAATCAAAGCCATAAAATAAACGCACCATATTTCTACCTTTGAATCCGTTGCTGACAGATTTAATGGTTACATTTTTCTTGCATTAAGAATGTGTTTTATGTGCATGGCTGATTTGTTGTATTTTTTTTTTTTTTTTTTTGGCTGCAGTGGCACATCTAGTGATGAAATGTGTAACTTATACATTATGTATTACATGGAAGCCAAGCATGCAGTTTCTTTCATGACCTGTACACAGAATGTAGCTCCAGATATGTTCAGAACCATACCACCAGAGGCCAATATTCCAATTCCTGTGAAGTCTGATATGGTTATGATGCATGGACATCACAAAGGTAATATCATTGTTTGATATGAAGTAATATATGATTTTGTATTTTGTAGTTTCTTATGTATCTCACTTAACTATGTGATTAATATTTAAAATCACTTCAGCCCATCTTTATTTCCTTCTGTCAGATAATACATGGGTACACATATTTTATTTCCTCTTTTATATCCTATTTCCCCTCCCTGACATGTCCTCACCCAAACAGTTAAAGAGAAAAATCTCAGCCAGTGATGAAATAGATTAGTTTTGGGATCAATCGCATAAATGTAGACTTTTCTTTATTTAATTTGTGTTTTCTCATTTTCTCATCGCATTCCTCCCATAACCAGTAAAAACTTACACAATATATGAATTTATATATCATGTTCTAAAGAGCATTACCATTTGCCTGTGAAAATGGTTATCATCTTCTAGCCATATTTTAAATTATCTGTTTAATGGGCCATATCAAGCAAAGAACAATTCTTGATTTGTGAGGCATTACTTAGCTTTTTTTTTTTTAGTCTCATTCTCAGAATTGTTATTTAACTTATTGTTCATCTGCAAAATGGTCATATTGGCTGCCTTTTTTTTAGTTTAAAATTGCAAAATCCACGCCCTGTTTTAGCCTATTAAATATGCTGAGATTTGATTGAATTTTGCAAGTTCAGTCTTAGCATGCTAGAGCAGCTTATTTCTTTCTAGTGGAGAAATTTGAGAAAAGCTACCATAGCGATCAGGCCATTTATTAAGATTCTAGTATATTTATAGGATAGACTTTAAAATGTTCTTAAAATATCACTAAATTTAGTTAAAAAAAACAAATATGAATAGTTTTGTTGATGCATTTTTAACATTTTGAATTGTTTATATATTAAGGAAAGAGTAGTTGACCTAGTTATTAAATCAGAAGTCTGGTAATTAGTGGTTATAGTGGTGGGGGCTGGAGGCTTGTGAATTAGAGCATTTCTGCCATATAAATTCTTAATAATGTAATAAACACAAAACCCTGAATAATATTTTTATGTTGATGCCATATTTCCAATAAACTATTTAAAGTATGTAATATATACTGCAAATTTATGCTCAGCTTCTTTGATCCTTTACAGAAACAGAGTACAAAGATAAAGTTCCTTTACTACAGCAACCAAAGCGGGAAGAAGAAGTGTTAGACCAGGGTTTGTATGCTTATTTTTATAACTAGGCCTATAAAAGTATTTATTTATCAAATAAGCAACCAAAGTGTAAAGTGATTGAGATATTTTATGTCTCTCTGTATCAGCCACAAACTCTGTGTATTGCTGTTTTTATATAATGCATAATTCATGAGACAATGTCAATTATTTCACTTTAGCCTGGAAAGTACAATTCATTCATGTAATGTAGTTCTGTTAGGCTTTACTGTCTTCATCTTAATTCGCTTAATATTGTAACTCTTATGAATAGTACAAATAAGTGCAAATATAATCATTGAAAACAATCATCGTGCTGCTTTTGAAATCTAATGATCTTTCCCGTTTAAATTCTTGTGTATGTTCATTAAGTATACTTGAGGTTCAAGAAAAAAGAAATTAAGAATTAAACCTGCATCTTGCCTCTGTAAGTCATTCTTCTCTGCCTTCAGCAAGGTAGGAAGGATTATTGTCTTATACATGTATAGATTTGTATTATGTTGTCATCTGATGAGTTAAGGAAGCAACATTCTTCCTCAGTTCTGTTAATGGAAAGTGATAATGTTTGATGCTTGTGTGTCATATATTGCATGTGCTGGCACTACACAATTACCCTCTTGAATCTTGGTTTCTTGCCAGTTGTTTGGAAGATAGTGTTTTGTGTTAGGTGTTGGAGTATGTTATCTTATCAAACTGTTTTTGGCCTAAGATATGCTTCAACATTAGTTTAATGTTAATGCAATCACATTTCTATTGACAGCATAAAGCATACAAAAAATAGATAAGATTTTTCTATTAGCAACATAGAGAAGTTTTCTATTGCTCAGACATCGTAAACTGCTATTGGAATTCTTCAAAATGTGTTATCTTAGGTCTAAGTCAAAGATACCACTCTTGCACTAATAGTATCTGCAAAATAAAAGAACCCAGGCTTCCAAAAGGGGAAAATGCACTCTGGAAGAAGCACAGGGCAAACTGTAATCTGATGGTTTTTAAATCATATAGAGTATATTTCATAACGTCTCATTCTAACAAAGTGGCCTTCAAAAAAATACAACTTAGCTCAAAGTTGTTTCTGTTTTTGTGTTAAGTCAAACCTAGGGAGATGATGTTGGTCTAAGTGGCCATTGAACAATTTAAAATAGCTAAATTTATCAATCCTGTTTATATTTTTGAACGACGTTAACGATAGCTGTCTGAATACAGTAGTATTCACAGTGTTTACTGTAATTTTATTGAAATTTGTTCAGACTTACAATGAATTATTTTGACATTTCACACACCATTTGAAATGTATGTCTTTGAAATAATCTGAGTCATTTTAGAATGCATTTACAAATATCAACATATATAATACAATATGGAATGAGATTACCACCATTTAGTAGATGCATCTTGTAAAATGGTATGTTTCTATAGAAACTTATGCTAGACTATGCTTTTCTTTTGGAGTTAGTTGAATTGATGAAGAAAAACATTGACACTTCTGAAAGGTTAGAAACCTAGAGGTTTTGTTAGTGAAGCAATCTTACATGTTAGATCCATTCGGTTCTTTCCAAATAGTGGGACTTAGGAGGTGTCATATACGCCTACGAACCAAATCCTTTAAGAACTTTTATATTTTGCCATTCATTTACCCACTTGTGTTTTATAGGATATATATAATATTCAGAGGCTTAAATATACCCAAACCCTTGATGATTTCAGAGAAGTCGTCTGTGGACACATATATTATTTTCCTGTCTGTTTTCTTCTACTTGTGAATAAAAATGCTATAAAGTTATTTAACTTGGGAATGGAAAAACACTCTGATATTATCAATTTTCATATTGTAGAAAATAGGCTATGGTATTCATATGTTGAAATTAGTAGGTCCATCAAAATGTCACCTCTTGGATTAAGTAAAGACAGTACTTCACTGAAAGCCATTTCAATGGTCAGTATAGTCTGTTATCCTACTGGTCTCTGGGGATCACTGGCCTAGAACTTAAAAAGAAATACAGAAATATATTAAATGCACATTTGTGTGCACAGTTCATTTGATACATTGATGAGATCAGTCTGTCTCCTTAGACAATACAATTCGCAGAGTAAATCTACTCTTTACTGAAGGAGTATTCCATCCTTCTCAAAGATGTTTGTTTGCATAAAATGTCTGTTTTCATTCTTTGGGGAGTCACTTTGACCAAGTAGCTAATAAGGGAACTCTAATCATTGAATATGCCATGTATGTTAAAGTAAGCCCTCAAACTGTACTTTTTGCCTTATTTTGATGTTCTGGAAAAAACAATTTGTTTAGTATTTCTCCAGATTTTATCAATTCTTATAATATTTTTTAACCTTAATAAATAAAAGTCCTGAATTATTTCAGTTGTGCTAGTCACAAACTAAGAGATACCATCTATGTTGGTGCCAAAGAAGATGTCAAACCCACATAGGATACAGAATAGTTGTGGGCCAGGAAGAAAAAGACGTAAAACATCAGTGGATATGTACTCAAAGGCAAGCCCTCTACTCATCAGTGGATTCTGTACATGATATGGATAATTCTACCAGGATAATAGAATCTCTCTCTCTCTCTCTCTCTCTCTCTCTCTCTCTCTCCACCTCCATATATATACTTAACTTTCTCGCTCTCTCTCCACCTCTCTCTCTCTCTTCATAAATGTATTAAGATAGGAAGTAAATATATATATTTACTTCCTATCTTAATACATTGAAAAGCAGGTAGGAAGATACAGATCAAGATATGTAATGTTATGTTAGAAAAAAGAACAGTCTTTACCAAGATAGAAAAAAAAAGGAAGGGAAAAGAGAGAAATAATCCTATTCTATAGACTAGTTTTTTTAAAAAGATAGCTGTGCCACAAATGGACAGGAAATAGGAATTATCTCCTACATGGAGAAAAAATTTCAGAGAAATCTAGTGATCTTTTTAATCACAAGTGTATTTATAGTACTGTGTTTCTCCAGGATAAATTAAATATTTGGTTTTCTTTGAAATTCTTATCACTAAAATTGCTAGCTATTAGTGTTTTTGCCAGAACATTAATCTTGACTGGAAATGAACTAACGTTTGAAATCCATGTGGTATTGCACCAGCCCGTGCTTACTCCCAAACACACTAACCCTTTTGCGGCATCTTTGTCTACATCTGCTCTCTGTAGAGCAAGCCTGATGTAAGGCAAGTAAGTGGGTTTGACTCTATCTCAAAAGATGTAATTACAGAGACACCACAAAAGCATCATTATATGATCGTTTTACCTATCATTTTTTCCTGGATCATGCAACAATGGGAAAGATTTTAATGAGACTTTAATTAAGTCTGTAGGGATTTCTTTAAAAATAATGCTTATTTTGACTGATTTTTAGAAATAATATTCATTATAGAAGATATGGAAATTATATAAAGCATGAAGAAACAACTAAAAATCATCCATAGTGATCTATATATTTGTGTGTGAAATTTATATTATACATACATTTATATTTTAGATACATACATATATATAATGCACATTATTTTAATGAAAGTTAGTTCATATGTATTCACAGTTTTGTATCTTCTTTTTAAAAATATTATGCCTGATATTTCCTTCAATAGTAAATATTATTGGTAAGAATGATTTTTAATAGCTGCATAATATGTATATATTCCTGCCCATCTCGATTTGAAAATAGCCTATTTGCATATAATTAAGCTTACCTGTGAATGAGTTGATTATGTCTGCCTACATGCAGGAAAACACTGATGGATATTCAAAGCCAATTAAAATGTCACCATCCTTTAAAAACACTGTAAGTGAAGAATTACCTATATGTGTAATAAGAGCAATAAACTAAACAATAATCCCAATTAGACAACAATTCTAAATGGAGAAGATGAGTCCTAGGAGACTCTACAGAATGAGGAGGTTCACACTGATGTCTTCCAAAACAGGCGCGCGCGCACACACACACACACACACACACACACACACACACACACACATACATACACACACACACAGATATTCCTCACTTATATATTATGATTGACCCTTTTAGGAGATGAACATGTATTTCAAGAGTTCTCTTTATTTCTTATGCATTATGAATTCTTATATATGCTCGCTATACCAAAGGTACAGCCTGAGCTTTTATAAACATTGCTTAAGCAAGGAATACGTGCTGAATCTAAGACGCTTACTAGATGTTAGCAAGCATCTACACAACTGCACTTAGGAGTTCTACATTTTAGTGTTTCTCTTCTTTAAAATTTAAAGTATAGATGTAGTGTTGAAAATTTATTTCCATTGCATTGGGAAGATTCAACAGAATTGAAAGTCAAAATTCACAATACCAGTATGTCCTTGTTATCATACATTATGCTACGGACAACATTTCTTTTGCTGTAGAAAGGGCCTTTAACATGTTTTATTCAATTTGCTCCAAACTCTTCTCATTGTAGTCTTTGTGCCCTCATATAATCAATCTTTCTACTCAAAGGTCAGCATGAGCTACTCTATTCCCAAGGCAGGGAGAATATGACAAAAATACAATTTGTAGAGGGAAAACACTCCCTGACCCCAGATAGTTAAAGGTCTTCAGACACCTTCTGTGAAACAGAATAATTTCACAGTGGTTTTATGCTAACAAAAATGAATTACCATAGACATGTTTTATCAAATAAGCAGAATCAAGCGAACAAGGTTGCAAGTTAAAAACACAATAGTCTACTGTGAAAAACTCGCTAAAGTAACAGTTGGTAAACACTCTATGGGAGGAATGAATAAAGGCTGACCATAGTAGCTAAAATTTTTGTTTCTTTGCCTTGTTCTAAATAGGACATTCCTTTGATCCTTTAATGAGGTACAAGTGATTTTAGTAGCATCCTCTTAGTTAATTCTAAGCACTCTCAATGCCATTTGCTGTTTTAAAGAAGATACAGTTTTTGTTTGCATTCCCATGCAAACAAAAATTTATCGCTTTGTTATGATTTATGAGCAAGCTCACAAGTGTTTATTTATTGAACTCATCTATCAAACGCAATTCTAAACACCCCCCAAGGTTCTGGGAAGCTGACTGAATGCTCTTTTGAATTGGCTTCCTAATAACAGAATAGGCAGATGTGGATGATCATTTATCACATGGTTAGGCTTTCCGATATGGGTCTGTGTGCATGGTAGTTACAAAAGCCATCATCTTTTATCTTCTCCTTTTTAATATTTGTCTCATTTTCTTAAAAAGGAAAAAAAAAAACCAATTTCTGATTGCTTTTCAAACAGATGAACCCTGTAAGGGGAAGACATCATAAGGTTAACTTCATTTGTGATCCTTGAGCTGGTCTTTATGATCATGTGTTTTATTTTTCTAAGGCTAAAGAATAAATGTTGTGGGTTAGTAATAAGTAAACAATCAATAAACCAAATTGAATTTAACCAGAAGGGAAAGTTATTTATGACTGAGTCATAAAACAAAATATTAAAATCTAAAAAGGGATGCTTTTATTTTTCTATTCCTCATAACCCTCTCATTAATCAGTTGTGTTGCATTGTTTTAATCTTCTTAACTTGGTTACTTGGCATATTTTATCAGTGGTTTAACTACTGATGAGCATCCTATTTTCTCTCCATGTACCACAGAAATCACAGAGCAGTAAGCAGTAACAAGAGCTATTTGTTTTAGGTAATGAAGTACTAGTGATTTGTGTGAGAAATGAGAATTTATATTCTGGAAAGTTGTGAAGAGGTTCTTGATCATTTTTAAAAAATTAAAGTGCCTCCCGCAATTAAGATTTTACATTGTCTAAATGTTAGATATGTGTGTGTGTGTGTATTTGTTTTTTTTTTTTTTTGAGTTAGAGTCTCTGTCACCCAGACTGGAGTTGCAGTGGCATGCTCCAACCACCGCAGCCTCCACCTGCTGGCCTCCAGAGATCCTTCCGCATCAGCCTTCCAAGTAGCCGGAACTACAGGCACACACTACCACACCCGGCTAATTTTTTTTTATTTATTGTAGAGATGAGGTCTCGCCATATTGCCCCAGGCGGGTCTCGATATTTTTTAATCCAATAATCTTAAAGCATTGAAGAAAACCCACATAGAACCATTTTTCATTATATGCTTCTGTCTATTTTAGTTTATTCTCCCCATATTCCTAAAAGTAAACCAGGGAAACTTCCATGTCAGGAGCAGGGAATATTGAGTGGTCCCTGTGAAACAGAAGCCTGTAATCACAGCACTCTGGGCGGCCAAGGCAGGAGGATTGCTTGAGCTCAACAGTTTGAGACCAGCTTGGGCAACATAGCAAGACCTCATCTCTACGGAAAAAAAAAAAAAAATTAGCCAGGCAGTGGCACACACCTGTAGTCCTAGTTACTCAGGAGGTTGAGGTGGAAGGATCACCTGAGCCTAGGAGGTCAAAGCTGTGGTGGGCCATGATTGTCCCACTGTACTCCAGCCTGGGTGACAAAGTGAGACCCTGTAAAAGGAAGAAAGAGAGAGAGAAAACTATCCATTGAGACACAAAGTAGTTAATGCACACAATTTACAAACTTCAGGGGTAATTATTAGATTCTCATGTACTGTACTGCATTTCTCCTCTCAACACTAGTAATACTAGTGTTACTACAGTTGTGTTTTCCTAATACCAAACATACTCAGTTGAATTACTTAAAAGATCTAGAGCATTTTGACATTTTTATTAGATAAGAATCAAAATTTGAGAGAAGAAAAGGAAGAAATGGGAACTCACTGCAGCCTAAAATCATCAAGGAAATATTTTTATCTCTACTGATACAGAAAGAAGCAAGGGGTGACATTTTTAACAAATTATTATTCATTCCAGAACTATTGAGTATCTGCTATTATAGGAACAGTGCCAATCTCTGGGAAGATGATAATGAATAGGAAATGAGAGGTTTTAAAAAATAGATATAAAATCACATCTCTATCTTGCAAGTTTTCCCTTCCTAGAGATAATTTAAATGCATACAAACCATTTAGATCATCTTATAGAATGTTATCATTCATGTAAGGTATGGCCAGTAGTAAAGCTGAAAACTCTTAAAGAGAACAAAAAAACTCTTCTATTTTTTCAAATCAAAGAAAACTAGTCATTCCTTAAGCCAATTTTGTGTAAATCACTATGGTATGTATGTACTGACTAGTTTACTAGACTCTTGTGTTGTAATATGGAGAAGACAGGCCAGGATAGGACAAAGAGAAACTTGTTCAGTTAAAGAGTAAACCTAGCACCTGAGTTCAGAAGACTGTTAACTTTAAAAGAAATAAAAAATTAACTATAGTAAGATTGACAGGTCTGAGGTGAATCCATAGGAAAAAGTTTAATGACCAGTCCAGCAAAGAAAGGGAAACTTGGATCCAGTCTAGTGAGCAGTTCAGAAGGTATTAGTCAGACTATTGCCTTAGAATCCCCATTCAGTGCCCTACCAGCTGTACAGGTTAGTATAGTACAGTACTAACCTTTAGTTTCCTCATCTAAAATGAGGACAATAATAATAATTACTATTTCATAAAGATTAAATATATTAAATTGTATAAAGAACTCAGAAAAGTGACTGAGTCATACTAAGCTCTCAATAAATTTTAGCTGCTATTACTATTATTCTTTTTCTATAGTTTATGAAATACTTCTTTATATGTTATCTCTGTCAACAATAGGTAGGGTAGCAAACATCTCAGTTTTTCTAGGACTGTCTCAGTTTATGTCTAGCATAAATTTTAATAACATCTTTTTCCTTCTCAGTTTGGGATATCAATTATTTAGTAACCTTACCAGTGGGTCCCAGAATGGACAACACAGACATAGAATACTTCTGTTTTCACAGAGAGTTCTTTTAGACAGTGTTGGAACTTGTAAAGAAGGAAGACAGAAAAGCTTGAAGAAAATGTGTCAGAGGGGGGTCTCTCCCACCTCCACAACCACTCAAGATAAAAATAGAATTAGGGATACCACCCAGACATAGATAGGTGGACAGAGCTGAGGCAGCTGTGGGCTACCCAGGAGTGTCCAGCGCAGAGATGCCATCAATCACAAGTCAGCTCCACAGAAGAACAGCTTTAACACCATTCTAGACAGATTTCGAAATCAAAGCCATGATGGGCATCTCTTTTGAGGAAGAAGGTCTTACAATCAAAGAATGCTAAGAATCCCCAGTGAGTACTAGTGGTAGGAAAGGGAAAAATTGATGTTGACAAATCAGCATATACTGGACTTTGTGATTCATTGTTGAGAGAGGGAGGAAGCCAGTTTTCTGGAATGGTTGACTCAAAACACTGTGGCATCACTCTGAGATACTATTAAACAGATAAAATATGGGAAGATAAAGAGCTCTGGTTTAGACATACTGAGTTCAAAATGCCTATGAGACAGACATCCAAGTGGAAACTTCCAGAAGGTAGTTTTATATTACCAGTTTGGTGCCAGGAGAGCTCTACATTTGGTAGTCATGTGCCTGGAGGTAGTAGCTTAAGCTTTGTGAGTAACTGAGATCACTTAGTAGGAAGAGGCTTTAGCTGAGGGAAAACATTATGCCGGGAATAGACTTCAGGAAACACCAGGCTTTTTCATATGATAAGCAGAAGAAAAAGAGGAAGCAAAGATGATAGATGGAGAAGACCCATAAAGAACAACATTATAAGGAGAGAGTTTCTGAAGGGGACTTCCAACAGGGCTATATGACAGCAGTAGGTCAAGATGAAGAGATTAGTGCTTTGGCAATGAAGATTTCTTAACTCCTGAAGAAGACATACAGGAGTAAAAGATAAAAAAAAAAAAAAGGAAGCAGGAACAATGCCTTCAATGTAGGGAGATAAGAGAATGTGAGAAAGAATGAATCAGCAAGTACCCCTGTATCTCCAATATGGTAGACACTAGCCATTTGTGGCTATTTAAATTTAAATATAAATCAATTAAAAGTAAGTGAGGCCGGCTCAGTGGCTCAGTCTGTAATGCCAGCACTTTGGGAGGCCGAGGCGAATGGATTGCCTGAGCCCGCAGGTTCGCGACCAGCCAGGGCAACTTGGCAAGACCTCATCTCTACAATAAAAATCAAAAAATTAGCTGGGCATGGTAGCACGCACCTGTAGTTCCAGCTTCGTGGAAGGCTGAGGCGAAAGGATAGCCAGAACACAGCAGGTCAACACTGGGGTGACCGTGAGCGTGCCACTGCACTCCAGCCTGGCCAACACAGTGAGACTACAACTCAAAAAAAAAAAAAAAGAAAAAGTAGGTGAAATTAAAAATTAATTTATTGAGGTGCCCTAGCCGTGTTAAAAGAACTCAATAACCCCATATGTCTAGTGACTATAATGTTGGACAACGCAGGCATAGGATTCTTCCATTTACAGAGAGTACTTTTGGATAGTGTTGGAGCTTGTAAAGGAAGAAGGAAGATGGAAAAGCTGAAGAACGTGTCAAAGGAGGGTCTCTCCCCACCTCCACAACCACTCAAGATAGCCTGTGAGTCAGTGTGAGATGGAGAAGTTATAGTATCAAAAAAGAGGCCAGGCACGGAAGCTCACGCCTTTAATTCCAGCACAGGGAGGCCAAAGTGGGAGGATCCCTTGAGCCCAGGAGTTCAAGAATATCATGAGCAACATCACAAGACTTTGTCTCTACAAAAAATAAAAAATATGTTAGCCAAGTATGGTAGTGTGCACCTGTAGTCCCAGCTACTTTGGTGACTGAAGCGGAAGGATTGTTAGCCCAGGAAGTTGAGGGTGCAATGAGCTGTGGTTGTGCCACTGCACTGCACTGCACTCCAGCCTGGGTGACAGACTGAGACCCTGACATTAAAAAAAAAAATAGATAATAAATAAATTTTTGAAAAAGAAAAGAGAAGAGGAAAGGCAGTTGGGGGGGCGGTGCTGGAGGACTGGCATCCAGGACATTTGAATAGGGAGAGTTTTTTCTAAAAATACACTTAAAATGATGGAGAAAGTGCAGATACAACCTCCTTTAGCAAAGGCAGGAACCAATTAACTTTAGCAGCCACAGTGACTTGTTGAGAAAATAGAGGGCTGTAAACATTAAATGTAAAAGGGGCTTTTTTTTTTTTTTGCTATTATGAAAATCCCAATACTTGACTAGGAAAGAGTTGCTGACTTTTTTTTTTTTTTTTTTGAGTTGGAGTCTCACTCCATCGTCAAGGCTGGAGTGCGGTGGCACGCTCATGGCCATCCCCGCATCGACCTGCTGGGCTCCGGTGATCCTTCCATCTCTGCCTTCCAAGAAGTGGGAACTACAGGCGCGTGCTACCACCTGTAGCTAATTGAAAACCAGCTATTTTTTTTTTTTTTTTTTTTTTGGTAGAGAGGCGGTCTCTCCATGTTGCCTAGGCTGGTTTCCAACCGACGCGTTCAGGCAGTCCTCTCGCCTCACCGCCCCAAATGCTGGGATTACAGGCTTGTTCCATTGCACAGGGCCGACTTTTTAAATATTAGCTAAATGACTGGTTGAAGCAGGTGCATGTTGCAAGTATGGTTCTTTTTTTAGTTAGTAATTATAATAGCTACAATTTAGTGACACCTACTTTATGATATGCACTGGACTGGATATTTTACATTAACTGTCTTCTTTAAACCCACAAAACAATTTTCAAAGGTCAGTGTCATTATCTTTATAATAAGGTTAAATAACTCACTTAAAGGCACAAGAATAGCTACAGGAAAAGACCCTCATGTTATAGGAGCACACAGCAGGGACCCCTAATTTGAATCACTGAGGGAGGCTTTTTGGATCTAAGTGACAACTAAGATTTTAGTTGAGAGAGCTAGTTGATTAGCAGGGAGGGAGCAGGCTAGGAAGAAGAAACAACATGTTAAAGTTGACATTTAAGAAAGTGAAAGTCCAGTATTGCTGGAGCATAAACTGAATAAAAAGGGAATGTTGAGAGAGGACACGAGGTCGGAACCACCCAACTTTCTTAATTCCTGTTCTACTCCATCCATTACACTGGTTAGATACAGTTTCTAAATAAAGATCTTAAAGTGACTAAGAAAAATGGTTGACATTTCAGGATTCCATATATCCAGTGCATCAGAAGAGAAAAAAACAACACCGTTTGGTTTGTGTATAAGAATGTAAGAGATAGCCATCTAGTGGTCTCTTGCATGTCATGATATATTTGTAGAAATTCTGCTGAGTCTCTGGTCTCTCAAGGACTGTGCCACCTGTGTGCAACCAAACCTATTACATTGTTTTAACAAATTTTGCTTTCCTAACATATTGATATTTTTAAATGATAAATTCAAAACGAACTGGAGTGCTCTACATTTGGTATTTTATCAGTTTTTAGATTTTTTCTTACAAACCTGCATAGTTTTGAGTCTGTGTTCCTCTATCACGATCACCCTAAACATATGGATTCCAGTTTTTTAATCTCTCCCTAAATACTCTTGCATCTTGTTTCTGTATAAAATGTTTTGTTGTTCAAGCATACTAAACTATATTTAGTGAGTGGAGCAGGAGAATTTAGCAGTAATGTGCTGTATTAATTTTTCTTCTGTGGAGGCAGAATGCCACTGTGGCCTAACAGATTTGGTTGAGTTATAATTTGCTTTGTTCATTTTACTGAGATTGGCCCGATTACTTGGTAATTATTTTCTGATTGAAGATTTCACCTGGGATAAGCTGATTTCACAGACAAGAATTGAAAACCTACTTTGAATCATTAAACCAAGACTATTTGTAAACATGACAGGATCTCTTAGCGTCAGTTTGGAAAAACTTCATCTCCCCTTGCACCAGTTTCTTAATAATATATTCTTCAGTGGAATGTGTCATGGCTAAGCCTAATGGTCATGAAAAAAAGGTTTTCTAAGTGTTATCTAATGGTGCTGTAAATGTAATTAAAGCTTAAGCAGAAGTACTCTAGAGTAATAAGTCATTTCTTCATTAGCAGCACTTAGAATAGGGTGACAAAAGGAGGAGCTGGAGGTTGGCTTTGGGTTTGGCTTAGGAAAGCAGGTTTGTGTTTCTACAGAGAATACATATTACATATATTAAATATACATATATATTAAACAGACATATATATTTTTCATTCACAGTTGATATAAGTGGATTTGAAGCCACAGATGTAAATGACAAGGATTAAAATGCTTCATGGAGTGAGTTCACACCATGGCAAGCCTAGATTAGTTCCTGCAAGAGTGAGTTGGTATGAAGCCAGGACACCCTTCGGGTTTTTCCTCTTTGCACATGTCTGTAGGAAAATAGCCTTTTGCATGGCAAAGGGGAAGCCATCTTGAAGTGAAACCACGGTGATGACCAGTGTTTGATCCTCACATAGCAAGGTGTTCTGCACTAAGATCTTTAAAAATGCATGTAGCATAGATAATCCTCACAAAAATGCATCTGACCTTGTAGCCATGAGTCTTGGCAAGAACATCTGAAGATGTGACCAGCTGCACATGTTTTACCCCAAAAGCTTGTTATATAAAGAATAATTTCTGAAGGTGGTGTCTTGTAGCCACCCAGACACTTCTGTTTGTAAGTCTCTATTAAATGTTTCTTTCTGAGAAAAAAAATAAAAATAAAAATAAATGCTTCATGAACTTTCTGTAGTCATACATGCAGTCATAGTTTATAAATAATTTGCTTTCATGGAATTGCATTATCATATTCAAGTTTACTCTCTAATACAAGAAGTCATAAAATACATTTTAATGATTACTCATTTTAATGAAATTTATTTACAACTTTCCCTTTGTTTGAATTTTTTTTTAAAGTATTGTTTGCTCACAAAATTATTTTTCTGGAATTTTTTTGTTTCTTATTTAAAAGAAACAATTGGAGCTACACATAGTAACACTGCTAACAAAATAATAAAAAAACATAGGTTTATTCATTTCCAAATAGATGCATATTTGTTAGATTTGTTGTGTTTTACAGGACTTGCTAAAAAGATGTGTATTTCCTGTGGCTTATACTTTAATAGAATTGTAAAGGCAACTGCAAAGGATTTGCTTATGAAAGCAGCTGTTATCCCATGTAGCTATTGATCATATATGTGTATGTGTGTGTGTGTGTGTGTGTGTGTGTGTGTGTGTGTGTGTGTAGCATATATATATGTATTTTTAGAGACAGAATCTCACTCTGTCACCCAGACTAGAATGCAGTAGCATGATCACAGCTCACTGCAGCCTCAAACTCCTTAGCTCAGGCAATCCTCCTGCCTGAGTAACTGGGACTATAGGCATACGACACCACTCCTGGCTAATTTTTGTTTTTTATAGTGATGAGGTTTCCCTGTGTTGCCCAGACTGGTCTTGAACTCCTGGGCTCAAGTATTCCCAGGAGTTCTGTTCAACAATATAGTGGTTTACAAAAGTGAGACTGCTGGATAAAAAAGGATATGCATATTCATTTAAATCAATTCTCTCACCTCAGCCTCCCAAAGTGCTGGGATTACAAGTGTGAGCCACCGTGCCTGTCTGATTTATATTTTATTTTAGAAATATGATGAACTCTCAACTTCCATATCAATTCACCTATACTGTGAAAACTGTTTATTGAAATGTGCCATGCAATTACATAAGCATTATTTTTTTCTACTAACATGTCAATAGAAGCTATATAGTGTTGTGACCTCCTGAAATAACAGAAACAAGTAGGTGGTATACAAATGAAATATTTCGCTGTTCTGAGAATTCGTCTCTTCTTTTTTCCCCTCCTATGCTTGAAAATCTGAGCACTGCTTTCTCTCTTATTTATTTTGAGAAACCAAACAGTATTTTTTAAGGCACCGAATTTTGTAAATTTTGCAATCTTATGAACGTCTACCCCCCCATCTCTTCTCTTTTTTCCACAGGTGATTTCTATTCACTACTTTCCAAGCTGCTAGGAGAAAGGGAAGATGTTGTTCATGTGCACAAATATAATCCTACAGAAAAGGCAGAATCAGAGTCAGACCTGGTAGCTGAGATTGCAGACGTAGTCCAGAAAAAGGATCTTGGTCAGTCTGACGCCAGAGAGGGTGCAGAACATGAGGAGAGGGGCAATGCTATTCTTGTCAGAGACAGAATTCACAAATTCCACAGACTAGAATCTACTTTGAGGCCAGCAGAGAGCAAAGTTTTCTCATTACAGCAGCCCCTACCTGATGAAGGCACCTGGGAACCAGAACACACAGGAGGTGCGTTTAGGGTTTCTTTTAAGGAATAAAGTGTGAAATGCTACAATCCACATTAGCAAAATCTGAAGGGAATAAGAATTAACTGGGAAAAAAACCTAATCAATGAAAAGGACTAATTGTAGAAAAACATTACTCAGAAATCACCTTTGAGGGATTTTTTTATTGTTTTGGTCCAATACTGCATAAATTCAATATCTGTTAAACTGGGGAGCCAGAAATACAAGGACCAAAAATATTTGGATCACTTGGGGAAAGGTGGCATATGAAATTCAGGGTAACAAATTCTTACCAAATCAGCATTTTCCATTCCATTTTGAAAATTCAAAATCTGACATATAAAGTCCCACTGTGTGAAATGCTTATATGCTATCTTCTTTTAAGGTAATTAAATTCCTCTCAAAGGAATCTTACATACTTTCAACATTCTTATCCAATTGACTTGTAAAATATAACCATTTTTATGACTTTGATTTCTTAAGTTCCATTATCGATTACTAACTTAATTGGAAAGTTGAGGATTTCTGAAGGGACCTCTACTAAGTCAATAACTATCAGATTTATCTTTATTTCTAGCCAGAATTGGCTTCCATAATTAGAAGACAATACCTTATTCCCTTCAGGTTTCTGTACCAGCAAGCTACGGATGCCTCATCTTTGTTTGTAATTGTGTTGTGGCCCCTGTGGAATTGATTGTGTTTTATGTTACTTACTAATGTGGAAAGCCAGATAATACAGCATGTGGAGATAATCTCCAAAAAAGTAACGGATATGCGTGCATGGCAGCTGTCCATGCGTGGGCTGGAATGGCACAGGCTGCCAGCTTGATGTTTTCAAATTCAGCTTTGCAGGAAGCCATAAATTATTCAACACCCAGCTGATTTTTATTTATAATTGAAAAAATTACCATTCAGCGCCTTTTGCTCACACAGAAGTTTTAAGCATTGTCCATTGGGATTGGCCTAATGGTCTCTATGAGATGTTAACTGGAACCTGGGTTCTTAACTCTTTGTATTTACACAGGATCAGCCCTACTGTAACTCATTCTAAATTTATCTACTACGAGGGATACCCCTCCAAAAACAGGAATTATCTTTTGGAGAGTGGGCACTTTGTGGCATAGTTGGAATTCGTTCCTCCAGATCAAACGGTCAACCAAAGTTTTTATCTGGAAGTTTGAGAAGGTTTTGTCACGATTTGCAGAAGAAACTTTCCCAAGTTGTGGCCAACAAGTGACTGGTTCTTCCACCATGACAATGCACCTGCCCATTCTATGCTGAGTGTTCAGCAAATTTTTTTTTTTTTTTACCAAAAACAGCATGATCCCCCTGCCCCACCCTCCCTATTCACTCAGTCTCACTCCAACTTTTTTTCTGTTTCCCTGGATGAAAAACATCCTCAATGGGAAACGTTTGCCAATGTGGAATAGGTTAAACAAAAAACAGCAGAAGCACTAAAAGGTATCAAAGTGATGAGGTCAAAAACTGATTTGAGAAGTGTAACATCTCGATAGCTGTATTGCATCAAGAAGAGAGTACTTTGAAGGTGACTGAGTTTAAACTTCGGAATAAATACACAATTTTTAATAAATAAATTCCAGATTTTTGGGGCCCCCCTTGGTAAAACTGTGTTTCTCAAAAGAGGTGGTCCCTGGGCCTCCTTACTTGAGAATCACCTAAAGTGCTTAAGAAAAATCTAGACCCCTAAATCTTATCAAAGAACAACTAAATCAGCATCTAAGTATAATACCTGGAAATCTGCACTTTGTCATGCCCCTGTCCATTTCATAAATACACAGGAGTGTCTCTCTGAAGTTCTGTATTAAAGACAGGAACCTGTTACCCAAACAACAAGGAAATACAAAAAAGCAAAAGGGCTGCTCTGGTGAGAATACAGTTCCATTCATGTGTGAAATGTCAGAGTTGCAGCATTCTTTTTCCATGACTTGTCTTTGTTACTCTTGGAATTTAAATGATATCTTGGTCATTTATAACATAGTCATGGTCATAAGTGTCAATGTAGCAGTCAAAACTTGACTTAGGCATTGTATTTCTGAAACCTACTTAGTTTTTCTATGAAAGAAATCCTTAAAATACCTAAATATATATACTTGCCCAGTATTCTTATACCTTCCAGTGTGGCCAAATGGCAGTACTCAGGAGAAAGATGTCCCTCCAGGATCAGGTTCAGGAAATTTTCTTTCACCCTGTTTATAGTCATAGAAACATATAGCATGAATCCAAATTATAGAAAAGGAGTGTATATATGTGCGTGTATCTCCTTTCTAATGTGACTTCACTGTTGTAATTACAAAACTTTAAAAAAAATTAAATACAGAATAGCAAAACTCATATTTAGGTAAGCTGTTTCTGCAAGGCTTTTTATTAATTCTCATTCACTGCTTACTGTAACAGTGTAATATCTAACTTTAATTGATGCTGTTTCATTCCTTTGGGCAAGCAAGAGGAAGACCTGTCCTCAGGCAGGAAGTTTCCATTGTGTAAGGAAAAAAAAAGACAATGAAAAAAGTAGGAAGTTATTAGCATATAATTATCTAATAAAATATATTAGCATTCTAAAATATGTATATTCTTCAGGGTGTGGTCAAGAATAAGTTTGATGGATAATCTTTCATTTTTTACCTTTACTCCAGGCAAAGCTAAATGGACCCTACGGTCTGGAGGAATTAACTGTCTCCCTAAATGCCCAATTTGCCACAAAAAAATTTGTATTGGCAGCAAGGAAGAGAGTAACTTTTCATATGATATTATAACTAAAACAAAAATGTAAGACTGTTGTGTTGCTTAATATTATAGTTCACACTCATTTCATATATCTCTGAACCTATCATTAATTTTCAAATAAAGAAACTGAAGCCAGGAGAAGTTAACCTATTTGGAAGAGGTCACAGATCTGAATTTAAAACTTGGACTTTGTGACTTCCACTGTACACCTTGTTCCTTACATTTCAACACAATTGTGCTCAATTAAAGAAAGGCTGGCATGTTTGCCAGTTTAGACAGACTTCTCTAGAGCTCTGGAACCTTACTTCTTAGAAGCTAGAGGCTTCCACTTAGGACCCTATTTTGATGGCCCCAGATCTTGACACCAGCATATCCCAGTATAGTGGTGTTTTCAGCAGTGGTACTTTAGGTTTGATTGATCGGTCCATATGTTGGAATTGTAATAAGGTAATGGGTCCCATCCCACTGACTTGAGGATTTAAAGGTGAAACTAATGGATCAGCTAAAAAAAAAACTTGGGTGTGACTCTAGATCGTAGGCCTAGGTACACCTGAGGGTTTCAAAAACAATACCATGTTATAGACCTTTAGTTTGGTCAGAATTCCACTTGGTTCCACACCCTGGCATCTGCCTTTAGAGTTGGGTTCTCCATCTCTGATCTCCATCTTCTCTATCACTGATATGGGTTGGGTATCAGTGGGCACCAAGCTGCATGAAGAGCATAACAGGACATCTTCCAGCTTTGCATAGCTGAGGACATTCTCAGCATTCCTCAGAACTAGATGGTTCTATATAGTGTCTTCATTGTGTCTCTAAGAGTCCATGTATCTGCAAACAGCACCTTTTAAAAAAAGCTTGTCTTCATGACTCTTGGTGAGGTTCAGGGTTTATTCTGAAAGCTCACCTCCCAACAGTCATGAAGATAACATTAGCAACAGAGAAACTTCCTGGACAAGTTCAGTCAGACCAAACCAAAGGTTTTCAAACTGCTGTTTGAAAGTGGATTCCTCAGGTGAAAAGTAGTACACACACACACACACACACACATACACACACACACACAGACACACACACACACACACACACACACACACACACACACACACACACAGAGAATACAGCTTCCCCCAGAGAAGCGCTTCATTTGGCCAAAACAAAATTTAGAAACCACTTCATGGAGGTAGAAGACTCCAGGCCCTAGTACCTGACTGATTAGCTTTGAATTCCAACTATACTATTTCTATGTGATTTCTAGACATGTGTTTTTTAAAAAAATTCTCTAGGCTTTACTTTTCTTATCTATAAAATAAGGGTTATGACAGTATAATCCTCATAGGGTTGAAGTGAGGGTCAGATGAGATGCTACATGAAAAGTCCTTTGAACAATGGCACACAGAAAGCATTTAATAAATGTTATGATGCATTAACAACAATTATTATTATTTCTACCATTAGTGTCATGTTGGATTGGTATTCAAAAAATTAAATACTAAAGTATAAATATTAATCTTAAGCAGTATTTATAAAAAAGATAATTTTCTTGCAGTGTGTGAGGAAGCTCACACTATAAGTTGGCACTCTAAGTTGAGAAAATGACTTGGCAGTATTCCATCACAATGCAAGTTTGTGACTCTTCAAATCTCTGATCACTTACATTGATCTACCTTAATGTTTGCATGTTATATATGTGGTACAGTGTGAAAATATTCAATTAAGGAAGAAATGCACTACTTTTTACACTTAGTATAGTTTCTTCCATTAGTTTAATATCCATATTGAGACAACATTAATAGAGTAGAAACAAAATCCTAGGTGTCTTTATTTTTTAGTTGCCTTCTGAAAACTAGACTAATTGAACAATAAACAGAAAACTACAACTAGCTATTCTGGCTGGTAAATTTGATATGAAGCCTGATTCAGCATACATTGCAAACCTCTGAACATCAGAAAATACATCTGCATTTGTGTGACATTCCTGATCCGATAAGGGCATTCAGAGGGTCTTTAATTATTTTTAGGATATATTTAGTTTTTTTCTTTTCTGTGGACAACTTTTACTTAATTTCAGAGTTCATTATAATAGCATATTTCAGTCATATGTGTACCTCTAGGTTCAAATCTTACAGAATTCCCAGAGTAAAATAAGCCGTTCAGTTAGCTGAATTTTCAACTCTGGAAGAGAGGAGAATGATAAAAACAGATACATAGCTCTTACTTTTTACCAGGCTTAGGATTTTAGATGCAATGATGCATTAGAGAGAAATAAGTTGATGGATAGAAAGGTTAAGTCACATGCCCAAAATGATATAGCTCAAGGAACCAAGATACAAAGCCAGGAAGACTTGCTCCTGAGACCTGGTTTTTAATCACTTGGTTATTCTGCATTTCACAAAAAATTAAACAACTAGATATACAGATAGATAGGAAGATGAATTTCTTCCCAGTAATCCAATCATCTCAGGCCAAGATGGTAATGGCTATTGGAGTTATTGGTATATTGGTCGTTCTTTCTTAGTCACTATCCCAACAGTTTGACCAAGATGAAAATCCTATTGGCAATTAAACTTTAAAAAGAAAAGAAATTCTGCTAATGCTCTTAGCACCTAGTTATCTCTTAACTTCCTTCCACACTTCACTGTCATTAAATGAAACATTATAATTAATTTCTGTTTTCTTTCTGACATTAGTATAAATATTTCTCTTGTAGTTTTAGTTAATTACAGTTTTTATCAGCACTTCTGATGAATAACAATTCCTGACCAAAATAAGGCAATTTTTTTTTGTCTCAGTAGGTGAAAATCTGCAAGTGCAGAAAAAACAAACACTGCATTTTGTTTTTGTTGAATTCTTCTAGTAATTTTTATCAGGACCCTTTTCCTTAAGACTAAATGTGAAGAGCCTTGTTACACTAAAGTTAAGTCATAATTCTGTGTTTGAAAAAATTATATTTTTTCTCAGTTTTATCTAGCTTTGTTAGTTCTTATATAACACAGACAAATGAATGCCCTTTTAAATTCTTATTCATAATTTCATGTGAAGACAACATTGATCACTAACATTAATCTCTCTCTTAGGTGTAATTCATTAATCCTTTTAGTGATTTATTGGTACAGTTTTAATAGTAATGTTTAATTTTTTTCTAAAAGTTGTAACGTCCTTTTCTAAATATGCAGCATAATATGTGGCTGCACATATACCTTTTTTGTAATGAATGCAAGGATTTTTAATAGAATAATATAATTTATTTATCAAAAAGTTTTATATGTCACTTGGAAAAATATTTTCAAATCTCGGGGTTTTTTTTAACCTTTCAAAACATTATCTTATAGAAATAAAAATGAATCTGTATAAAGGCTAATAGAGTCCAAAGCTGATGCACCTTTATCCTATTTTTCTAAAAGTGTTGTTTTCTGTAAGATGTTCTCATATCCAGTTTTTTAAAAATAGGCAGTTAAGCTTGGAATAATCCTATCAGTTGCCATCTGAATTTAGAGCAGCCCATTCATGCTGGGAATGGCTTGCCCAAGGTCATATGTACAGAATTTGTATTTAATTTTCAAGTTCAAACCATAAATCTATAGCATTAACCAGTCATAGATTGAATCATTTCTTAAATAAAGACTAAGAGGAATCTGAGCTAGAATTATTAACTTCTCTATGATCAAAAATATTAAGTTTAAGGTAGAATGCAAATATATTTTATTATACAGTTTATATATAAGGATTTGAATTGTCGTCCTTAATTGAGGATTAGAAAATAATTATCCTTGAAATTGAAGCCTAAAGTCTGACTCAAGGCTAAAGTTTCTTTCTGTCAAATGAGAAAATAACCTGGGGTGATTCCAATGCACATTCTGTGATTCTTGCATCCTGACACACAGGGATTGGAAGAACAATCAGTGTTAATTCTATCTACATACAATACGAGTTTTATATGACTGCCTTGATTCCTGACCATTTCCTCTTAAAGAGAATCACCTTTAACTACTTAATAATGAAAAAAGAAGGTAACTTTGGAAGCAAAAACATTAATTAACTCAGCTAATATTCACACACACAAAAAATGAACTCAGTTTCTCTAATTATCCTAGAATACCTGGTTAACAAAGAGACTCAGATCCTGAAAATTGTGAGGTCTTAGCTGAGTAATCTAAATGTGCAAAGATATTCTTAAATATAATCGACAATAATTCAATATAATTTCCCCAACATTCAGTACTAAAAGCCAGGTTGCTCATGGTATTAGGCCTCATACTTTTTCTTGCACTTCAATTGGCCATTTTGAAAATTTACCAAAAGCATATATTTTAATAAATGTGTTCTAGATGTTTACAATGATTTTTTTTCTTGAAAATTTCCGAACCAATAGAATTTTTATAAGTGACAAACAAGTATTTTTATAAATGGTAAAAAATAGGCTTAAAGTGATTTATGTGTCATTGCTCTTTGCAAATTTTTAGTCACTTACTAGTCTTACAACATATGGTAGCTGGGATCATACATTGCCAGATTAAAGTTCTTTACACAATATTTTCAATATTTTATGAAATTTATATATAACCTCAGCACAATATACCTTTTAAAGATGTTGCATTTTTTTTTTTTAGAATTAGTATCCTTACATCTCATGGACACTTTGCTCCTAGAACCTATGGGTAGGCCATGGAATAAAAAGGTTTCCAAAGCCATGCTATGCATTTACTTTCTTTAATGAGAGTAATTAGTCAATTAACATTTTCATTGAGTATTCCTACAGTATCTTCAGCAATTTGCAAGGGGTAAAAAGGTAGTAAAGATGTATTATGAAATTATAAGGAAGGTTAAATGCTAGTTAACAACACGAACAGGTAAAGACTAGAGTATAGACTTCAGTTTAGTACGTTTATTAGGCCAGGCCATGTGCGAATCTTGATGGCAAAACAGTGCTTAAGACATGATCCCCATCCTTAAGGAATTCTGTCTAGTTGTAGTGGTTCTGGGCTCTGAGAATCTGATGAAAACAATTAAATATCTACCTTGTCATGGATTTTGAGATTCTTTTGGAGGCCATCCAAAAGCTTCAAGAGCTGGTGAATGAGTACAGAATGATGCCAACTAAATGTACAAGCTATAACCAAGATGAGAATGAATGAAGTACAAGCTGAGACTCAAGCAACATTAAAATAAAATAGGGAATGATTTATCTATCTGTTGATCTATCTAGATACCTCTAATTATAATGTTTATGCCCTAGTTCCACAGTTCACTTATAAAAACAGCTTCAATTATGTCATCCCATGCTTAAAAACTTTGAGTGGGCACACACCGACAGGGGTCTGACAACAGGCCCAGCATGTCTACCACCAGTGTTCAAGTGTGCCATCCAAGGACCTCAGAATTAACCTACACTGCCCACCACAGCCCATGATCATGAGCACCACAGGAAGCCTGGGCAATTACACACTACCTGGTGTTGCCCCTGACAACACCCATGTGTATCACTGGATTCTGACAGCAATCACACACATTATCCAGGAACCTTCCCACTACTACCAGCATCTGTACATTCCTCTTAGGAGCTGAGAATGGGTCTGCCAAGCCTGCTTCCGTTACTTCTTTTGGAACCACCCATATGAGCCACCTGGGGGCCTGGGGACTGGTCCTTCCATCCCACTACTGCCACTACTGGTGCCCATGTGTGTCCTTAGGGGACTGAGGATTGATCCTCCACTACTACTGCCATTGTTGACACTATGTATGCCTCCCAAAATTCTAGGTACCTGTCTGTCTGACCAGCTCACCACTGCCACTACCAGCTCCTGAGTAAACTTCCTGGAGGTCCAAGGATCAAGCTGCCCAGCCCACTACCACTAATGTCTGAGTACACTGCCCAGAGGCCCAAACATGCTTGGCCTGTTTTGACACCACTGAGGCACAAGAAATATCCTGCCAGGCAAGCAAAGACTCTCCACAGCCTCCATTAACAATCACAGCCTAAGCCACTGAGAAACTCACAGACACTACTGATGCTGATTACAACTAAAGAAATCATACAGAAACTATACTACTGTGCCCACCCAGAATCAAAGCCAAAGCACTCTATCCAGCTAACACTATAGATACATCTGTAGGAAAAAAATTCTTTCCTATAAAAGCAATCTATAATTGGAAAAAGCAACTGTTATACCAGATGCACAGATATCAGTGTAAGTACACAAGAAACATGAAAAAGCAAGGAAACATGACAAAAGAAACACAATAATTCTCCAATAATAAATTCAACAAAAAAATCTTTGAAATGCCTGAAAAAGAATTTAAAATAATGATATTAAGGAAACTCAGTTAAATGTAAGAGAGCATAGATAAACAATGCAAAGAAATCATATAAACAATTTATGATCTGAATAAGAAATTCAACAGAGATAGGTAGTATTAAAAAACCTACAATAAAAAAATACACTCAAGACCTTCAACAATAGACTAGATCAAGCAGAAGAGAGAATTTCTGAACTTGAAGACCATTATTTTGAAATAATCCAGTGGGATTTTAAAAAGAAGAAAAAAATTTTAAGTGAAAAACTACATGACAACTATAGGACATCTTAAACTGACCAAATATTTGAATTTTGGGTGTTTCAGGAGATATAAAGATGGGAAAAAGCATTAAAAAAATTTAATAAAATAATAACTAAAAATGTCCCAAGTGGGGCAAGAGATATAGACATCCATATTCAGGAAGCTCTACAACTCCCAAACAGATTCAAACCAAAAAAAGTCTTCCTTAGGACACATTATCATCAAATTGTCAAAAGTCAGAAACAAGAAGAAAATTCTAAAAATAACAAGAGAAAAGCATCAAGTAATGTGTAAGAGAACCCTCATCAGACTAACAGCAGATTTCTCAGCTTAAACTTTACAGGCCAGATGATGATGGGATGAGATATTCAAAATGCTGAAAGAAAAAATAAAAATAGACTGTTAGCCAAAAATACTATACCCAGCAAAACTGTCCTTCAGAAGAATGAAGGAGAAATAGTCTTTCCCAGACAAGCAAAAATTGAGGGAATTGATGTGTTAGATCAGTTCTGTAAGAATGCTTAAGGAAGTTCTACTCCTGTAAGCAAAAGGACAATACTTACCAACATGAAAATACATGAAAGTATAAAACTTACTAGAAGAACAGACACAAATTAGAAAAATCCCCAAATGCTACCACTACAATTAACCATGAAACCATAATGATAATAAGAAAGGAAGAAAGGTTTTATAAAACAACCAGAAAACAGTTAACAAAATGACAGGAATAAGTCCTCTATAATAATCTTGTCTGTAAATGGATTAAATTCCCACTTAAAAGATATAGATTCACTGAATGGATAAGAATACATAACCCAACTATATGCTGCCCACAGGAAACTCATTTCATCTGTAAAGACATGTATAGACTGAAAGTGAAGAAATAGAAAAAGATATTCCTCATAAAGGAAAACAAAAGTGAGCGTGAGTAGCTATACTTAGATAAATTATTGAACTATTCCAAAAAATTGAAGAAAAGGAAATTCTTTCTAACTCAATCTGGTAGACCAGCAGATATATCTATATATATATATCTATATCTATATAGATATATATATATCCTGATCCCAAAACCAAACAAGGACACATTGCAAATCGAAAACTGCGGGCCGGTGTCCCTGATGAACATAATGCAAAAATTCTCAACAAAATGCTAGTAAACCAATTCAAAAACACATCAAAAAGATAATACACCATGATCAAGTGGTACCTATCCCATGAAACAAGACTAACTCAACATATGCAAAAAAGTAAATATGATACTTCAACAGAATGGAGGACAAAAATTATCTGACCATCTCAACTGATGCAGAAAAAGCATTTGATAAAATTCAACATTCCCACATTCCTTCATGATAAAAACTCTCAACAAATTAGGCATAAAGGGAACATATTTCAACACCATAAAATCTGTATGTGGCAAACCCACAGCTAATATCATCCTGAATGGGGGAAAGCTAAAAGCCTGGAACAAGACAAGGGTTTCCGCTTTCAACATTTCTTATTAACATAGTACCAGAAATCCTAGCCAAAACAGTCAGGCAATAGAAAGAAATGAAAGACATCCAAATTGGAAAAAAAGAAAGTCAAATATTCCCCCTTCACAGATAACATGATCTTATACAGAGAAAAACCTAAAGACACTAGAAAAAAAAAAATCTAATAACTGATAACTAAATTCAACAAAATTGTAGGATACAAAAATAATAAAATACCAATGAATAAAATTAACCAAGGAGGTGAAAGTTTTCTACAAGGAAAAGTACAAAACACTTAAGAATAAAAAATTGAAGAGGACACAAACAAATGAAAAGACATTTTATGCTCATGGATTTGAAGAATTAATATTGTTAAAATGTGTACACTACTGAAAACCATCTACAGATACAGTGCAATTTCTATCCAAATATCAATGACTTTCTTCACAGAAACAGAAAAGCAAAAATTTATATGGAACCACAGAAGAGTCCAAATAGCCAAAGCCTGAGCAAAAATAACAAAACTTCAGGCATTGCACTACCTCATTTCAAGATATGCTGCAAAGCTATAGTAAACAAAACAGCATGGTATTTTTATCAAAACAGACTCATAGACCATTAGAACAGAATAGAGAACCCAGAAATAAGTTAACATATTTTTATCCAACTAATTTTTGACAGAGATACCAAGAACATACATTGGAGAAAGGACAACTTTAACAAATGATGCTGGGAAAACTGTATATCCATATGCAGAATAATGAAACTAAGCCCCTTTCTCTCCCTATATATAAAAATTAACTCAAAATGGATTAAAGACTTACATCTAAGGCCCAGAATTATAAAACTATTAAAATAAAACATAGGGCAAACACTACAGGACATTGGTCTAGGCAAAGATTTTATGGCTAAGACCTCAAAAGCACAGGCAACAAAGACAAAAATGAACAAATAGGACTATATTAAACTAAAAACCTTCTGCACCACAAAGGAAATCATCAATGAAGTCAGGAGACAACTTGTAAAATGGAAGAAAATATTTGTAAACTATTCATCTGGCAAGGAGTTAATATCTTGAATATATGAGGAACTCAACAGCAATAAAGCAAGTTATTTCATTAAAAAGTGGGCAACAGATCTGAATAGACATTTCTCAAAAGTAAATATACAAATGACCAACAGGTATATGATAAAATGTTCCACATTACTAATTAACAAGGAAATCAAAACTGCAGTGTCATATTATCTCATCCCAGCTAGAATGACTGTTATCAAAAAGACAAAAAAAAAAAAAAAAAAGACAAATCCTTGTGAGGATTCAGGGGAAAGGGCAGAGAAAAGGAATTCTTATACATTGTTAGTGGGAATGTAAATTAGTACAGCATTGTGGAAAATAATATGGAGGTTTCTCAAAATACTAGAACTACCATACAATCCAGCAATCCCACTGCTGGGTATTTATTCAAAGGAAAGGATAACAGTATACCAGAGGAATACCCACACCTCCATGTTTATTGCAACGCTATTCACAGTAACCAACATACACAATCAACCTAAGTATCTATCAATGAATGGATAAAGGAAAAAATGGTATATACATATAATACATGTATAGATATACACACACAATGGAATACTATTCAATCACTTAAAAAATGAAATCTCTCATTTGCAACAACATGGATGGAACTGAAGGTCGTTACGTTAAGTGAAATAAGCCAAGCACAGAAAGACAAATATCATATGTTCTTACTCGAACGTGGGAGCTAAAAAAGTTTATCTCATGTACGTAGAAAGTAGAATGATAGTTCCCAGAGCCTGAGAAGGGTTGAGGGGAGGAGATGAAGAGAGGCTGGATAATGGATACATACATATCGCTAGATAGATAGAAGAAAGAATAGCCCAGTAGAGTGAATATAGTTTAAAAATGTTTTATATTTCAAATAGATATGAAATATTTATAACACAGATGATAAACGTCCAAGGTGACAGATATTCTAAATATCCTGATTTGAGTATGCGTGCATCAAAATACCACATGTAACTTATAAGTATGCACAATTATTTTATGTATATATAAGTTATTAAAGCCTTCAGTGGCTCCCAATCACCTGTAGCAGTAATTTCCACCCTTTTCCCCTCTTCTGACAAGCAGGTTTGATAAATGATGGATGCTGTTCATCTGAGCAGCTCCATTCACATCCACTACTATGCCCAGGATTATGTGCAAATTCAAGCATCCCAGCTGTAACTCTGCCCTCTTCTCTCCAGCTCAAGAAAGCATATCACAATACACATGAGTGAGAATGACATTCTCATGTGCTCTAATATATTTCAAAAGCAGATTATTCCCCAGCTCTATGCTTTACTGCTGGTAATAAAGTACTTGCAACATGCTTCAAAATTAATCATAGTAGAGGTCAGGACACCACGTCTACAAAATACACACACATTGTTAAGTCTTGACTCCTTTGTATGGTATATAGTACAATGCATTTTTGCAGTCTGCGTCTAAACCTGATCTCAGGGTCAGCTAATGCAGCCCTATTCCCCTAACTCTCACCTGGAATACACACATATCCTTTCCAGAATACGTAGACATCTTGAAACACAATCTGCAATTGTAAATACCCTCACTTTTGAACTTTTTGACTGAAATATTCTCTGCCCACTCTATACTTGGTGCCCCCTACCCCCACCCCTCACCTTTAAGTACAAACACAAATGTTTGTTCCTCTGGGAAGCCTTCTGAGTAGACCTTCATCCCACCCTATCCAGCCCAAGCTTCAGGAAGAACTGTGGGCCCTCTCCTGTGTTTCTGCACTACTTTGTATCATTTGGTTACAGGTTTTTTTTAAAGTCATTTTATTCTTTTATATCCCACACACATTATATACCTTTATTCACCAAGACCATAAACCATGCTTTATTTCCCAGAATCTAGCATAGTGTCTTACATAGAAAATACACTTAAGGAATATTTGTTGAAGATGCTTCAGCAAAGGTTGTAGACAGAACAGATCTAAGCATCCTATTGATTGTGCTATGGTTTGTTATTTTTATTAAAGAAAAAAGTAAGTGTGCAAGGGTGAAAATATTTGGCATGAAAAGGTATTTTTCCTTTTGTGTAGTCGAAAGAATTATTTTAAGGTGCTTATTCTCACACTAACGTCTTCTCAGGAGCTGATCATACAAGCCCTGAATTTCCTTTTCTTCCCCCAGTCTTTAATGTGTATCTTTGAGGATTTCACTGCATGTTGCCACATCCTCCAGAGGGTGAGAAGGAGAAATGAGACTCAATTTGCTGCTTTTCTGCTTCTCAGCATCTCAGTTGAAACATCTGAGAGGCAAAGAAATATTGACGCTGATATAATAGCTTTCACAGTTATCTTCATAACTCTGTATCTTCAATTAGTGTAGATATGGGCATTGTACCTCTTTGTTCATGAGCATGTTCATAAAAAGGATTAACATAAATGAACTGAGATACTCTCTAAGGATAAATGTATCAGCAGTGAGAATAATTTGGAAATCATTTAGTCAGAGTTTCTGTCATTTTTCCTTTTTTCATTTTAAGAAACAAATATAAACATTGAAAGAGATCATCCTATTCTTATAAGAACAATGAAGTTAGGAGAATGAGATTGGTATATTATATAGTTTCTTGTAACAAGGGATAATCAATACATGGTTTATTACGGGGCCTACTGTATATTGAACATCCAGAACTTACCCTAAAGATGATAGATAGATAGATAGATAGATAGATAGATAGATAGATAGATAGATAGATAGATAGATAGATAGATAGGAGAGAAAGGGAGAGAGATACAAAGGGTGACAGGCTTATTCATTCTTGCTATTTATTTACAACATTTAAAAGCTTTGTATTAAATTGATGTCATCTATGTTTTCATATTTTCCAAAGGTATTAATTTAAAGAATCTTGTCAAGAAAAAGGCAATCTCAAATTTGCTCCTTAATGACTTAAGAGTTAGTTAGTTTTACAGACATCTTATCAACAGAAAAAGAGAACAGGTAGTCTCAATACAAATTCAGTCACTTACTTTATTTTATAGCTCAGGAAGCTACTCAGCATGTGCATGTTGTATCTTTTACATAGAGCACGGCTTGGTTTTCTTTTTTATTTCTTTGCATCTAGTAACACTATCGCATGAGCTTCTTATACCTATTGTGAATCTTCATGAGGCTATCCTACCTTTCCTTCACTAAAAATATGGATTTATCTTTTAGATTTTCATGTTGAAGAGGAATTGGATTGGCCTGGAGTCTACTTATTACCAGGACAGGTTTCTGGGGTGGCCTTGGACCCTAAGAATAACCTAGTGATTTTCCACAGAGGTGACCATGTCTGGGATGGAAAGTAAGTAATATTTTCTTCCTTCAAAGAGTAAATGGAAATCAAAAATAGTGTATGTAATTTTTCATTAAACTAAGAATAATGGTGAGCAAACCGTAAAGGTTTTTTTTGAGCTTGATTTTTATGAGCAAAACATATTTGTCCTTCTAATGTGTGACTTTAATAAGTAGGAAAGGAAGTCTTGTGCATTTTAAACCAAAGTAATTCCAACTAGTTTATGAAAAGGAGGCAGGAACAATCTGTGATTCTGCCTACTTACCATTTGCTCCCTTCTCCTGGAAGCTAACTCTACTTCCTAAAAGGAAGAATATAAAAGATAGTTCATTAAGTACATTGCTGAAGAACTTTAAGTCTTCAAAGAAAGTAATCATGAGAAATGATCAACTAAGACAGGTTACTGGTTGGTTTTCATAAAGCACATTGTTATTTTCATGTCCTGGGTGTAAAACTGTTCTAGAGCCATTGAACGCTCCCTTTTCATTAGACCACTCCATGCCAGTCCTAACAGTTAACCTTCTGAACACTGAATTTGGCCACCACATGGGTAGAAATAACTTGGCCTTCATGTTTCAATTTAGATTAATCTTATTACTCAAATCTGCTCCTTCCGTGGACGTCAGCGACTTGAGAATAGCACTAGGACCATCTGCTTTATCCTCTGGGTTCCCCTATCCAAACTTTCATTGTATCTTCTGCTAACTGCTTAAGGGACTTGTAGTAAAAATGTATAACATTTATTGAGAGTTACCTGTGGATTACTGTCATCATCCACATTCTACAGAAGAAGAAGTCAAAAGAAGTTAAGTGTTGTGTCCAAAGTCTCGCAGTTAGCAAGCAGCAAAGCCAGGCTTCTGTCTGACTCCAGGGTTAGCCTATGTGACCACCTTGTGATAACTGCCTTTAATAGAATTGTAGGCACATTCACATGACTGTATTTTTAAAAGCTTGTTCCAGAATTTGGCAAGTTATTTTAATTCTCCTGAGTAATGAATATCCATTTATTCAGTCCTATTATTATAAATTTGCATATGAAAGTGAATTTTAACATCTCTTCTCAGTGAAGTCTAATACATCTTCTCCTTTCATATCTATACGTCTTCTCCTTTCATATCTATAGGGTCTCATTTGGAGAACTGAGAATCTACATGTATTGTTCAATTGTTGTTCTTCCATGTTTAGAGATGTTGGACATACTTATGTTAAACTTGCTCTGTCACATGTACATATGTGTACTTTTCTTTATGCACTTAAATATAAAATTCAGTCAACATTTCAGAATAGATTTGTAGCTGTGTTACTGTTTAATTGTCCTCTCCAGTTGTCACACTTGAAAATGGAATTCGAAAAAGACCCCTTCAGGGTTCAAAGCAAACAATCAAACTCAACCTTCTCATTCATACATCTCTGTTACATCATCTTAGTCATTATTGCACATCTAATGGTATTTTAACAAGTGCTTTTAAAAGCAAACTATTACATTCATCACAGCATATTCTTCATTTTAATGAACATTGCTACATTTTCTGCATGGATTTCTATCCACAGTTTTACCAGAGGAGAAAATTACAGCATCATTTTCTCCATTGATACTTTTTCAGCTGGCTAAAGCTAAATTGGACAAAATCCAATTTTCCATTTTAATATGATACTCATTCCAAGTAAACAGCAGAATCTGGAATAGTTTAATAGAAAAAGGGATCAGTAAAGGCCAACTTGGGGTAGGAGATGACATAGGACTATGAAACAAGAGCCTCATAAGAGCATTTTCTGTGGCTTATATGGCAAAGTTAGCATCTAGATAACTGGAACCCTGTGGAAGTAGATTTCATTTTCATTGCCAAAGCCCTGGTATGTTTGCCTCGATAAATGACATCCACAAAGGGGTGCCATTGAAAATGCATGACTTTTTTAGAGCAAACTACTGATTTTACTCATTAAATCTGTTTCTCCTTCTCCTTCATCTTTGTGTTTCAGATGTAAGAATGTTTGTTATCTGTCTTTTTTTCTCCTTTCCTGATATCTCCTGTTGGCTCCTAGCAGCCTTTACAATCCACAGTCATAAGAAGAGTCTTACTGGCACTCAGATCTCTGTCCTAACCACTCTCTGCTTTATTATTATTCATGAAGAGTATTAGAAGTGGATCACTCTGTTAGCTATTTTTTTAGAAAAATAGATTTGGATTTATTCAAAGAACAAATTATATTCAGGCTCTGCTCTTTGGTCATGCATGATCATCCTTCCTACTTATATAAGTCACATTATATAAATTGGACAAAGTACATAGTTTTTTTTCTCCATTAAAAAATCCAAGGATTGTACAAAAAAAAAAGACAGCACATTCTTATAGAATTTATGATATACTGGTAAGGGGCAGTAAAAGTTAAAAATTGGGTGGAAATTGCATTCTTGTTGCTACCTCTGTTTGAATAGAGTAATGAGAAATCCTGTATTAATTTTCCTTGGAATCTTTCCCATCCTGATATTTCTCAGGTTCACAGAATTATTGGTTCCATAAGACTAAGACTTGTTCTAAATCAAATCTAAGCACTTTGTGTCCCATAGTTCTTAAAGGTAATCATTCTTTAAGTATCAGACCATACTTGGAGTTAGCAATAATCCCTAATTAATCCTCAGTACCCAAAGCTCCTTTGATATCATTACATCACTTCTCTTTTTAAGTACTGTTACTCTTCATTCCTACTTGATAACCCTGTTCAGCCCTTACTCTTTTACTTAACCATGCTAAATAAGCATGGCAGCCAAAGTAATAATTAATAATAATAATAATTAATCTCCTGAAGGATGATAGTCACTTCCATTCTCCATTTGATCTCCATCTCCCTCCCTTACTTCAATATTGCTACTTTAAGAGACTTCTAGCTGAGATAAGAAATGCCTATTGCCAGCAGGGTATAATGAAACTTTAAAGAGCCTGTTGTCTGCCCTGGTGTTAGGGCAGCAAGGCAGCTAGAGCTCTTTAAAGTTTAAATGCCTCCCAGCAGGAGCTGGGTAGCTCCTGCCTCAGTAATTGGCTTAAAATCACCACCACTGTCAAAGGCTTGCTTCTTGGCCTTTCTTTCCTGTATCTCAGCTATGATTGGGGTGTACTATTCAGGACTGACATCACATACCCACTTAACTAACTATGGGTCTTGCCCCTAACTTTTAGATGTTAAAAGTTATATCCTTTATTTCATTTATCATTTCTTCACAGGGAGTTGGAAAGTATCTTGGAAGTTGTATCATTTCAGATTCTTTTGTTACTACAAAGAGAGAAAACTCAATATAAATTTGCTTAGGACAAAAGGGAATTTATTGGTGTGTATATACGTGAAATTTTCAAGGGATACGGTAGCCCAAATGACATCACCAGCTTCTATTATACAATTCATTTTGTCTAGGGTGGCTCTATTTCCAGGCTCTGATTCCTATTGTTTTCCCTTTCCCTTTGCAGCTTCAGAATCACATTATCACACAAATCACACAAAAGAGATAGTCTACATCTCTGATAAGTCAACAGAAGCTCATTAAATTTAGCCTTTGTAACATTCTTAGTCTGACCTAAATCATGTCACCTCCCACCTTGAACTAATCATTGTAGGCAGAGGAATAAGATCCAGTCTTCAGTTTGAGACCTGCCTGGGCAACTTGGTGAGACCTCATCTCTACAATAAATCAAAAATCAGCCGGGCATGGTAGCGCGCGCCTGTAGTTCCAGCTACTTGAAAGGCTGAGGTGGAAGGATCTCTGGAGCCCAGCAGGTCGAGGCTGCGGTGGCCGGGAGCAGCCACTGCACTCCAGTCTGGGTGACAGAGTGAGACTCCCAACTCAAAAAAAAAAATCCAGTCTTCAGCTCAGCCTAAGTCTTTTGTTCTACCCCTGGAATGTGGGAATAGTGTCAACATCATCTGAAGCAAATGGGCTGAGAGTGGACCTCAAAATGTTAGGTTAATTAAGATGACAGGTCGTGGTTCAGCTTCTACTTTTGCACTTCTTTCATACTTTGGGATTTAATTGGGTCTGGAGAACAGAACTCAAAGTGACTGAGTGGTCCCATAGCACCTTCATGCCAGAGTGAAAACCGTAAAGAGTTCTACAAAAAGAACTTTCAGTATTCCACCTTTCTCTCTCATATTGCCATTTTGCACTTGACCATTTCCTTCCCGTTGTATGGAAGAAACTAAAAAAGTTGCCCCATTTATTGCCCCGTTTTGTGCTAATGAAACCAACTAAAACCTCATTAACACAAAATGGGGCAATAATCCACCTGGGAACTTACCTCCAGCCTCCTACATAACGTACTCTCTTCTAAGACTCCTTCAACTGCTCTCTAGTGCTCAAACTTTTTCAAGCCCAGAAACTTCTAGATATGAGATATACTATTCAATTAGGAGACCCATCTAGATTAACTTCTTCATTTTATTCAACTCAAATCTGAGTCCTTTAACTTCACCCTCTTAACAACGCAGGGCAAATTTATTCTTATTTATCCCTGTCAACTGTTTGCATATTTGAAAAGTCTAATCTTTTGTGAACTAAATATTCCTCAGGCCTCAACCATATTCATGCTGACATGATTACTTTCATATGAAGGCACTGGTTTCTCAACCCTTTAAAGTGTTTGGTCTAAAAGTGGCCACAATACCTTATGTATTATCTTGATTGGTGATACAATTACTTCCCTTGATGTGTATTCTAGGTATTCATTAGTGTGAAATAATTGTATTGACTTTTTTTTGGCAGTTATATCACCATGTTGCCTTATTTTAAAGTAATTGCAATTATCCAAATATATGTCATATCTCCAAATATATGTCATAAAATTGTGAATTTTTTTGGTTTGTTTTGAGTTGGAGTCTCACTCTGTAGCTTAGACTGGAGTTCAGTGGCATACTCACAGCTACCACAGCCTCGACCTGCTGGGCTTAGGCAGTCCTTCCACCTCAGCCTCCCAAGAAGCTGGGACTATCGGCCCATACCACTCATCCAGCGAATTTTTTTATTTATTATAAAGATGAAGTATTATAGAGATGAAGTATTGCCAAATTTCTCAAACCCCAGGCTCAAGGAATCATCTCACCTTGGCCTCTCAAAGTGCTGGGATTACAGACGTGAACCACCATGCCTGATCTGTGCTGGAAATTTATGCAGCGTCTTTAATACATTGAATTCAGGACTTTATTCCAATTATGTTTCAATTCATTAGAGTCAGCATTGTTTCAGTTTTCAGATATTATTTGAACCTTGATTAGCCAGAGAATGAGCTGCCCCTCCCAGCCCTATATTAGATCTTTGATAAACTTGCCTTTTTATATTTCCCTAAAGGTTGTTTATAATATCTGAATAGTTGAGTGGTTGGTTTTGCAAGTTTTGTTTGTAAAGAACTCGTAATCTTCTGGGAATCTTCTCTCCTCCAATCCCTAAATAGCTCATAAACCATCTCTTTATCATTGCTTTATGGGATTTTGCCAAGATCTATTGTTTTAAAATCTATCTGCTTCCTAACTTGCAAAACAGTCAGTTCAAGATTTGCCTCACTAGTTTTCTGGAGCCTCAGTTAATATGACAGTTTGAGGCTCGGCTTTTACATCTCAATTTCTTTCACACTTTAGGACTTAATTGGGCCTAGAGAACAGAACTCAAACTGACTGAGTGGTGCCTTAGCACCTTCATGCCTGAGGGGAAACTGTAAGGAGTTCTACAAAAGAACATTTCAGTGTTCCACCTTTCTCTCTCATATTGCCATTTTGCTCTTGACACGAGCCATTTTCTTCCAGTTTTATGCTACTTCCTTTAATTCTTCTTGATTATGTGACTATTCTTCCATCTCTTCTACACTTACACATGGAATTTGATAACTGGAGGGGAAATTCTCCAGTTTTCAGTAAGGTCAATCCTAGCAAGGGAAAACCACATTTCTTTGAAGACAGGAGACCTGGTTTTGAATCTTGGTTACCATATCCTCTCTTTGAGAAATGCACAAAGACATTTGAACTCCCTGACTCTTAGTTCTCTTGTCTAAAAATCAAAGGCTTTAATAAGTGTCTGATACTAATGAGTAATAAAATGGACTTTGTTAAGTGGCCTTACTGATTATACAGAATCTAGAGCTTGGATGCTGTGATACCTAGTTCTTTTTATCCCTATTTATAGTGTCTCTAGTTTTAGGTCCATTAGGGCACTAAACAGTCATACTGGGTTTTTGTTGTTGTTGTTGTTATTGTTGTTTAATAGAGATGTGGGATATAAGTGAGGATTAACTATATAAGTAGGTTGCACGCAGGTGAAGTTTGGGCTTCTAACTGGCTCTCACTCCCCTGATAGTGGACCAGGTATCTTTTGTGTTGTTGTGTGTCTCCCACCCTCTTCCTTCTCTACCTTCCTTTCCTAGCAGTGGCCAGCAACTGCTGATCCCTCCCTTGTGCTAATGTGACTAATGTTCAGGGCCCACCTATGAATGAGAACATGTGGTATTCAGTTCTTTGTTTCTGTGATAGATCACTTGGTATGTTGGTCTCCAACACCATTCAATTTGCTGCAGAGTCCTTGATTTTGTTCTTCCATATGGCTGCATATTACTCCATCATGTATATGTGCCATATTTTCTTTATCCAGTCCACTTTGGATGGGCAGTAGGGTTGGTTCCATGTTTTTGCTATTGTGAATCATACTGGGTTTTTTTTTTCTTTTTTGTCTGCCCACCTCTTTTCTTCCTCACAAGGGATTTTTTGCAATGTACATATATTCAGAAGTAAATGTTTCTAACATAATATTAAGTTGTATCTCATTGAGAGTCACTGGCCTTTGTATGGTGTGTCTTTGCTTTCCTAAGGGTACATTTCCATTTGAAAACCTATAGTTCTTTCTCTAGATTCTTAATTTATCTAATTACAGCATTATATTTCATGCTTTTCTTCAGTTGCTATTATTTATTTTGCATTCCCTTAATTTTGATTGATAGCACAGAAGTTTATTTTCTCTTACTCTAGCTCTTTTTTGTGTGTGAATATAGCAAAGCATTTCTTCTCAGCCTTATCTAAACTGTTTGATTAGCTGCTAATGTGCAAAATCATTAATGGGGAATTCAAACTGCTAAAATAAAGAACTGATGAATTCCAGTCCATAGGCAGCAGTTCAGTCTTTTCAGCTGAGTGCTTTTCTAGAGACGCAAAGAAAAATCATCAGTGCTTCAGGCACTGTGTGAAATGTGCAGGGTATTATTATATCCTGTAAAAAGTTAAATGTGGTTGAAATAAAGACCTCTCTGCAGCAAATAATATGGGGCAGCTGCTTTAGAACACTAAATAAGCAGTTTGCTATAGCAACAGTATATCTAGCTCTATAATCTGGCATCCATTTGTGAACTGTTCAAGGGTTACCTTTCTTTGAATTACAAGAGAGTTTATAAACTACCTTATTTGGTAGGTTTAATATGTGTGTGTATGTGAGTGTGATTTTCTCATTTAAGAAAAGACATCAATTTATTTTATTATTTTCCCTGTGTAACTACCAGGGGCCAGGTGTTAGTTCCATGAGACTCCAAACATCCTGAGTGAAAGGATTAGGACCAGTCAACCAATCAATTGAGTAACTGAAGATCCCTTGATGTTGCCAGCATCCCTTGATGTTGCCAGCATCAAGGATATAGACATCTGTTAAAGGATATCACAAAGATTTTAAATGAAGTGGTCAGGCCTATTTTGTAATTCCCTTAAAACAATATTCTTCCAAAGAATTCAAGATTTTTTCTTATTTGTTACTTATGTTCCTGAAGTAAGCTAATATACTTAAATGGTGTTAATAGAAGTAGAGTGTTTCATTTTTGGATTTGTTTTGTTGTGTTTTGTGATTTTATTAATTTTGTTTTGAGCAGTGGTAGTTAAATGAATAGATTCTCTAGTCAGTAAATTCTAGAACTTGTCAAATCTCTGATATCCTTAACAGTGAAAGTATAGTTATAATATGAATAATAATCATAAAACTATGGAAAAGTGGCTAGTCTTAAGCATACATAAAATGCACTTTGTACACACAGATGACATGAGTGGAATTTGTGGTCAGCAAATGAACTATAAAAAATCCCAAATTATTAGGTACATTGTAATACAATACTGGGAAAGATATCTTGAAAAGTTCAGGGACCTGAGTTTTTTTTATGGATCCAACCTTTAGTTATAAAAATCTGATTTATTTACTCTTTCTTATTTAGTTTTGTTACTTACTTTTCATTCCTTTGCTGTCTCACAATTTTCTATTACAACATCAAAAAGTGAATAATGAAATAAAGTGGATGATCCTCAAATTAGTTAATTTTACTATTTTCCATCACCACTGGAAACTTGAAATTTCTAGATTATAAGTATAAATGTCCTCACACAAATTGTGTTTGTGACAGCAAGACATTAATTACTTGATATAATTTTTTCCCTCACTTATGTGCAGCATAGAACAGTACCATTGATAAAGGATGTTTTTCATTTACCTACTCATCAGCTACAATATTTTCATTTGACATGACTGGCACAAGTACTGTGGGTCTGTGTTATTTCTGTTTCTTTCTTAATGCAGCTTGTTTGCTTAGAATCCAAGCTAAACATTTCAGGTCTATGACTCTATGAGTTTACATGGCTACAAACTAGTAATTTAAACTACAGTTTACAGTTTGAAATTTGAGTGTCTGGAGAAATTAGCTGGAGCTATTAGAAATACTTTAAGCTACAGAGGTTCAGTGTATTCTCCTGGGCGGAAAAAATCTCCTTTCTACTCCCGGTCAATAAATTGTAGGAATGTTATTTCCTAAAATATTATGACCAACGATTTAGGACTGATGTTTACACAAATGAAAAGACAGATCAAAGGGCACTCATCTTACAGAATTACTGGAACCTATTCTTGGGAAACCATGAACAAGTAAATAAATCAGATTTCCTGAATGGTTTGTCATTCTGCAAAGAGGCGTAGATGTGGAATTAGGTGTGCTGAAGTCTGATATGTGCCAGTTTTGTTATACAACAGGCCATTGGACTGCTACTATTATTGGCTTAATGGTGGGGTGGGAAAGTAAGTATACTCCATGTCCAAGCAAATAAGCTGTGAGAATAAGTGAAAATTTTAGGAAATAGAAAAGGAAAGGGGAAATCTAAATTTAATCAGTCAATTTTATCAAAATCAATATCCCAGTTGTGATATTACATATATTAAGCAAAATGGAGAAACTGGATAAAGTATACATAGAATTTTTATTATTTCTTAAATTGCATGTGGAGCTACAATTATCTCAATTAAAATTTCCTTTTAAAAAAAGAGAGCAAAAGGTTTTAACTTATAGTAGTCAGGGAAAACATACTTTTCACATTATTTTGATTGGCTTTGTGCTTTACCAAAGTTCTGAAATGTTTCTGAATAATGAGGAATGTAAGACTTAAACCTTAAAAAGAGATAATGAATGAAGAAACTTTATCCCACTACACATGAATGTTAAACTTACAGCATAATGAGTCTTAGATGTGTTATGCTATTCAATATTATAGTCAAGTTGGAAAAACAAGGCAAAAGATCATTGATGGTTAAATCCAGTACCTTTGTTTTCTTGAGGAGTAGTTATGATATTTTCAATAAAGATACTCATATTGAAAATAGTTTCAAATAGAAAATAAACTCTTTGGTGTTTCATTGTAGCAAGAAAGAGTGACTTCCTGTTTGCCCTTCACTTGTCCATGATTTAATAATACTATGAATATTCTTACATAGTTTTCTGTCTAATAATATTTCACATTTCGGTTTAATAATGAATATCTTATAAAATCTGTTTGTTAGTGATGTTACTTTCATTTTATAAATTTATGTGGTTTTTTTCTAGATACCACTGTGGTTTTAACTGCACATAATAGCATGTATAAGCACTATTACTTAAGTTTTAGGTTGACAAAGCTGAATCAATATTTTGTGTTCAATTGAGTGCATCATTAATAAGAACTACTTCAGGGACTTATTGTTATCTTTCAGGAAAAATATACCCAAAAGACTGTAACAGTCAAGATAATTGTGTGATATATATTTTTAATGGCAAGAGAATGCAATTCAAAAATTTTTGTTCTTCTACTGGGACTCTACATAAGTTACATAAAAATGTCAACCAACTAATCAATGAATGCATGACAGATTTGAGCAGTCTGTTACCTTCCCAAATTGCAAATATATCTCAACAAATATTTAATGTTTCCAGATTCTTCTTTTACTTATACAGTTGCACTATAAAATATTAATAATAAATTTTCACAGTCTTGCCTGGTGCTATAAAGGAAATTTTATTTTACAGAAATATTCATGGATTGTCAACCGACTATGTATGTGTGTGTATGTGTTTTTATATATACACACACGGCTCAACTATGTGTTGATCCAATCCTTTTTTTGAAAAGTTAAGTTGGTTTCTTGGTGCTTTATGCATTTACCTCTCTTTTACATAAGCTTAGAAATGTTTGTCTTTGTCATTTATCCCCCATTAGCATGTAATTTCCCAGCCAGGAAATGAAATAAATACAATGTCTATAATAATTGTCAATTTAAGGAAAGATATTACTAACAATTTAGATAAAAATATAAAATTTAAAAATACATATAAACATGTTTGTCCATAATATTTTATAATAACCTGGAAGGTACTAAGTTAAAAAGCAGAAATTATCATATTTTTAAGTTTTTAATTATTCCATAATTGCCCATTTTGTATTTAGAGAAAAGTTATTGTATGAAAAAAATTTTATCTCTAAGCATAAATATAAAATAATTTTATATTTTTTTGAAGTTTGGAGCATTCTGTTCTATATCCCTTGAACTTGGCATGTTGTACCTATGCAAAGCTCAATAACAAGCATTGTTTATCACTGCTCTTTTAGCTATTATTATCATTACTGAGAAGGTTAAAATAAGTTATACTTTCTGTTATAATTTGAAAGAAAATATCAAATTATTGTAAAATATTTTGAAGAGCTTTAAAAAACTTTAGTTACATTAAGAATTCTTGATCAGTGTTTCTGATGTGCTTAGGAATCACCCAGGAGTCTTGTGAAGGTGCTGCATCAGGTCTAGTGAATCTTAAACAGCATTTCCCAGCAATGCTGATGCTGATGCTCCCCTGACCACCCTGAGGAACATGATTCTACAGGATAAGGGTGTATAATATAGTCCAAAGGACTGAAATCTGGAGGACAGAGTGAAGTCAAATACATCTGAACTCTTTTGATTCTGTATTGAGAATCTCAAGCAAGTCAGCTACATTTCTCAATTTCATTGGAGTTTCTGATTGACTTATTTTCCATTCTAATGCATTTTGTTTAGCTCTTTTGACAGCAAGTTTATTTACCAGCAAAGAGGACTTGGACCAATTGAAGAAGACACTATTCTTGTCATAGATCCAAAAAATGCTGCAGTACTCCAATCTAGTGGAAAAAATCTGTGAGTTAAATAGCTTATGCTGTTATTGAGACTTGTACTACATATATTGGGTATAAAGTGTATCGTGGGGTCTTCGAAGAGTGTGTTGTACAGAGACACTTAAGAAAACAGGAGACTGGCCGGGTGCAGTGTCTCACACCTATAATCCCAGCATTTTGGGAGGTCCAAGCAGGAGGATCACTTGAGACCAGGAATTTAATGAGCCTAGGCAACATAGTGAGACCTCATCTCTACAAAAATCAAAAAAATTAGCTGGGCTTGATGGCATGAGCCTATAGTCCCAGCTACTCTGGAGACTGAGGCAGAAGGATTGCCTGAGCACAAGAAGTCAAGGCTGTGGTGAGCTGTGATTGCACTCCAGCCTGAATGAGACCCTGACTAAAAACAAACAAACAAACAAAAAATTAAAACTAATTGGACCATCCCATCTTTCATTTCTAAATAGGTGGATCTAAATATTAGTATCACCTGGGAAGCTTTAAAAAAAATAGATCTGTATGTCTTCTAAGAAATGTCTACTCAGGTCCTTGCTCATTTTTCAAAATTGCTAAAAGTAAATTTCAAATGTCCTCACCACAAAAAATGATAAGTATTTGAGGGGATGGTTATGTTAATTAGCTTAATCATTCTACATTGTGTGTGTGTATATCATAACCTTATATTGTATCCCATAAATATTTCCATTTATAATTTTAAAAAATTAGATTCAGATTTAGTCTGGAGTGTGGCTAATACTGTTAAAGCTCTCCAGGTGATTCTAATAGGTAGTCAAGCTTGAGGAGTCATTGACATACATAGTTAATGAAGTGAGTCGCAGGCCAACCAGATCTGATGATTAAAAATAAAATCCTTTAGCAGAGAGACACTTCAGCATAACCAAACTCATCAAGTAATCACCATCAAAAAAGGGGGCTTTTCTCTTCCCATCTCAACATGAAGACTAAAAATATGTCATTTTTAGTGTTCCTTAGCATGCATATGTAATTTGGCTTTGAAAGCACTCATTATTTGGTTTGATTTCTATCTGGCACTTGCCAGCCAAAAAAAGTTGGCTGATATTCATGGTCATTGAAAGAAAAGGGGGGCACCTGCTTCCAGATCTCCTCAGCCATTGTAACCTGGCAGCTTTGGGAGTATACCCTTCTCCATCTGCTTAGGCACAGGGAAGGCCAGTTTCTTTGAAAGGCAGGGAGCCACTGTTTTGAATGCAGCTGCTTGTGGAGATGGTGAAAATGAAGTTTAGACTTATTTTTATAGCATCCTCAGATGGTATATCAGGGATCAAATTCTAATACCAGCTCCACACTCTTGTGTTTGAACAGGTCTTATTGGTGTTTTGGCCATTAACCAGAAGCATCTCAGATTAATTCCTCCAGAGAGAAATTAAGGGAGATGGCAGAGCAACTGTTGCTAAATCAACTTGACCACTGTGGGGTGTCTGTTTGAAAGAAAACCATAACCCTCACATTCAGTTGCCAAAACAGGAATCTAGTTCAGTAAATTAGTCAAGATCAGAGTGTTACAATTTTGGCTCATGAAAAAAAAAAAAAGCCTATGGTGCCAACAGCATACTAAGGCCTATGTATATAAAGTGACAGAGCCTGTGAATTGTCAGATGGCGATGGAACAAATCCACCCTAATGTATTGCCTATGCGTGTGTTAGCTCTGCCCAAGTTCCTTACCCTGATCATTCAGATTGATTTGTTAAGTAGATTACGTTCTCTAATGATTGTCCAGCTTACCACTTTGCTTAGATGTTCACAGCCCAGGTTTACTGAAAGTTGTTTTCTTTGGGTTTTACCATGTTTAGTAGGCACTCTTTCAAGCTTTTGAGTCATATCTAATAGTTTATATTAACACATTACATTTTTTGCAGTATCTTTTAACTATTCAAGCTATATAAATCAATTTCTATTTCTCTAGACAGTTTTATACATATTTCCAAGATTTTAATATTTATGATCTTAGAATCTATTTTTAAATTGATCTTATTTGTATTTACTCTAGCATGCCATGCTTTATAATAAATAGTTGTAATTTATATGTAGGCTGTATTTATAAATTTTAATACTGTTAAATACTAATTAAGATTTATCACATGGAGATCTCTATTATAACAGGTGTTTTTCTTACAACTCATTTTATTCTTTTCTATAATAATATAATTATACATTCATTGATTTATAAATGTGTATTGCTTTTACAGATTTATTAGAAAACAATTCTTTCCATGTATGCTTTAGGAGTAGATATATAATTAAACAATTGATTTTATTTTTCAGGTTTTATTTGCCACATGGCTTGAGTGTAGATAAAGATGGAAATTATTGGGTCACAGACGTGGCTCTCCATCAGGTAATCTTCCATTTGGCAGTATTCAAATTGAAGCTAACAGAGTTATGCTTTTGAAGTGCTCTGGAGTTGTGTGGGATTTTTTTTTAATTTCTGGGACCCAGTAAGCTTATAACAAGAAAATGGAACAGCCATGTCTAATCAGTTCAGCCTGCTAAAACAAAGTACCATAGACTGGATGACTTATCAACAACAGAAATTGAAACTTCACAGTTTTGCAGTCTAAAAGTTTAAGATCAGGGTGCCGACATGATAAGAGTTCTGGTAAGGGCCCTCTCTTGGGATGTAGAGTGCTAACTTCTGTTGTATCCTCACATGACCAAAAGAGAATAAGAGCAAGCTCTTTCTTTTCTAAGGCACTAATCCCATTCATGAGGACTTCACTTCATGCCTAATTACCTCCCAAAGCCTCACTTCCTATTACTATCACATTGGGGGTTAGAATTTCAACATGGGAGTTTGGAGGGGGGACAAAAACATTTAATCCATAACAATCCACATTGGAATTTTTATTTTAGAACTCAGTGCTGGGAAAAATAAATGAACAAGTTATTCTTCTCCTTTGGGCTGGCTAGAGGGTTAGGGCCACGATGTGAAGCCTTACTATGACTACTACTATGTGAACCCTCCCATCTCTCTCTCTCTCTCTTTTTCTTTTTCTCTTTTTTTTTTTTTTTTTTTTGTGTGTGTGTCAGAGTCTCACTGTGTCACCCAGGGTGGAGTGCAGTGGCATCATCACACACGGCTACCACAGTTGACCTGTTGGGCTCAGGCAATTCTTCTGTCTCAGCCTTCCAAGTAGGAAGGCATATACAGGCATGAGCTACCATAACTTGGCCAGTTTTTAAAAATTTATTACAGATGCGAGGTCTCCCCATGGTGCCCAGGCTGGTCTCTAACTCCCGGGCTCAAGCAGTCATCTCGCCTCAGACTCCCAATGTGCTGAGATTACAGGCATGAACCACCGCACCTGGCCTCCAATTTCCTTTGCTTTCTATATTTGCTTTTATTTCTCCTGTCCCTAGATCTTATTTCTGTTCCATCCCTTGTGTTTTAGGTTTTCTTTCCTAAACTACCTTAATCTTCTATATATTGAGGCTAGGTCTCTAATAAATACATATTTATGAATAAAAATCAAATTTTTGTCATTTTTAAAAGAAGTTATATTTCAATCACAGAGTAGTCAAAAGATCTGCCCCCAAAAATATAAGCTTATCAAGTTTAATACCTTTTTTATGAACAGATAGCAAGAAACTAGGAAAACTGGAGGGAGACATTATCTCAGTAAACATTTATTGCTCACGTATTAAGTAGAGAACATTGTAGTGTTAGCTAAGGAAGCAGAGAAAGAAGGCATGAGGGTTGGTGGAACTGGATATTCATGTACTAGCCTCCATTCACCACTAAGTAAATGAGAAATCTTGAGCAAATCCTTAATTTCTATAAATGTCTTCATTTATCAAATGAAATAGTCAGACCAGATGATTTCTAGGGTTCCATCTAGGTCTAAAACATATCTTTTTAAAGTAAATTTCTGGGAACTTCTACCTCAGTTGCTTGTAAAAGTGGTCTTAGTCCTGCAGGTGTATGTCAATAATATCCATGAAAAGTATGAGGCTTTTTTTTCTTTTTTACAAAGGTGTTCAAACTGGATCCAAACAGTCAAGAAGGCCCTCTGTTAATCCTGGGGAGGAGCATGCAACCAGGCAGTGACCAGAATCACTTCTGTCAACCCACTGATGTGGCTGTGGATCCAGGCACTGGAGCCATCTATGTGTCAGATGGGTACTGCAACAGTCGGATTGTACAGTTTTCACCAAGTGGAAAGTTCATCACTCAGTGGGGAGAAGGTACTTGATAAGAATCTTGATCTTTAATTGTAATTCTTAGTCAACATAACTAGACACCAGAGCCTGGCTACCCCTCACGTTCTTTAGGATGTAATTATCCCCTACTGTGAAGAAAATAGGTCACTGTATTGGTCAGTTGTCTTAATCAGTTTCTCTCTCTGTCTCTGTCTCTCTCTCTCTCTCTCTTTCACACACACACACACACACACACACAGATACACACATCTTATAGGGGAAATGCTTCCACCAAAATCTGTCTAAATAGGGAAAAAGTGTGTAATGTATTTGTAGGTAAGAAATATTATGGAATAAAAGTATAAACTGTCTTACTTTATCTTTCCCCAGTTCTAGATGTTTAATGGTTTACTATCATGAATTTGGAAAATTATAAAACTATGGTGTCAAACTTTGGGTGATTTTATAAATCTGATGTACATCTGATGCTTTTCTTTATTCTGTAGAGTCTTCAGGAAGCAACCCTAAACCGGGCCAGTTCAGTGTTCCTCATAGCTTGGCCCTTGTGCCTCATTTGGGCCAATTATGTGTGGCAGACAGGGAAAATGGTCGGATTCAGTGTTTTAAAACTGACACCAAAGAATTTGTGAGAGAGATCAAGCATTCATCATTTGGAAGAAATGTATTTGCAATTTCATATATACCAGGTATTTTATCTTAATTTTGGTGGCATCTTTTGTTATACTGTATTCTGTCCTTAAAAGTTACTTGTCTTATCTTAATGTACTCTTTTTATAAGGTTTCTTTCTTACTAGGAGTTGAAGATGAATTATATATCAGATCTTAGAGTATCTTAAAACTGTTAGTGCATGGTAAATAATTTTCTTTTCAAGTGCCACTATTCCTTGTACAATGCAAGGATTTAACAACTGTGATGGGTTAAAAAAATGTTCTCAAACATTGGCTTTTTCCCTTAATTATGATCATTTGCTTTAGTTATTAAGAGATTAATATTATGTCTTCACATAACATCAACAGATGGCATATGTCTGATAAAATCAGCAAAGTGCTTCAGTTTCACATTTTATTAAAAAGTAGTGGGCAATTTAAAAAAATAAATAAATATGAAAAATAAGTGAGGCTTATGTCTAAATACCAAGAGAAATAATCAATTAAATCTTGAAATTTTTTTCTCATTTCCAAAATAGATTTTCTTGATTTTAAGAAAATCTGAAACAAACCCAGATTTATTAAGTAAAATATGTATAGTTCATATTACAAAATAACATAGAATAAGGTTTCTCTAATGAACAGCTGAAAATGTATTTAACTTATGAAATGTATATATAATATTTTTAATTTATAAATTTAATTAAGCTTTGTATATGTATTTTTAAATTTTTTTAAATTTAAATATTTTGTAAATTTTTATCTAACAAGTAATAATTATACACATATCTATAGGGTACAATGTGATGTTTTGATATATGTTTACAATGTGAAATGATTAAATCAGGCTTATTAGCAAAGTCATCTCTTCATATACTTATTTTTTGTGGTTAAAAAAATTTTAAATCTACTCTTTTAGCAACTTTGAGATATACAGTGCAGTATTATTTTGTTATAGTCACCATTCTGACCATAATGGAATGAAACTAGAGATCAATAACAAGAAGAACTTTTGACAATTCCCAGTTAAAGGGCACAATATATTTTATCAAAAATATTTATACCTGTATTAAAGTAGCATTGACTTTTTATAGTCATTACTATAATATATAGATTTCTTAAACTGTTAAAGCTACACATGGCTACTTTCTTCCCTAGAAGCCCCCAATTTAATTAAGACATGAAATAAAGGGACCCAGCTGACTAGATGGGGAGCAAGTTTGGCTTCCTTACAGGATAAGATATAAGTATAAGTAATAAAAGGTTTTCATAAATACCAATGAAAGGGAAATTCCTAGGTTGGTTTTACCACATATTTAAAGAAGAATTTGTCAGAACTGTTCACTTAAAAAAGAGGGTAATCAAGTTTATAGCAAACAAAATAAATCAAATATATGGAGAAAAATATCAGGAGAGAAGATGAGAAGACATCTGGTTAAAAACAGAATCTAAGCAAAAACAATTCTCTCTATGATATTGCCCAATAGAAATTGATGTTTATAGTGTTGATTTTTTCATAGTAAGATATTCTTAAAAAATGATAATACTTAAAGAATGATGAAAATGCCTTCCACAGTGGTTTAGTATTGTGTATATTTTATTATATTTTAATTCCTTGATAATGTAATATTCAGTCATCAGATTTAGTTATTTAACCAAAACATCACTATTTTCATTGTTTTGGACAGACAGTACTATATCAAGAAATGTTATTTACTACAGAGAGTATTCATGAAAAAATTCATTAAAAAAAAGATCGCCTAATTTTTTTTAATTAGGAAAAAATATGTCTTTGATCTTCTAAAATATGCACCTCACATTTCAAATCCTAGTTGTTTAAAATCAGATTATTCTATTTATACTGTAATTTTACTGTCTGCACATTCCTCTATGATTCTCTTTGTAGCAAAGGCAAATATTACACATTTTTTAAAAGATCTTATACCTCAAAATTATTGCCCTAAATAACCTGACTGTTCCCAATACCTATTTAGGATGCCTGTGATAGCGCTATCTGTATGTCTGTATATCTATATATCAATATCTGTGTATTTCTGATTTCTACTGGCTTTCTAAGTAGAACAGACATTTCGGTTCCTGGTTTTTCTATAAGATTAATCACCTAACCTAAGTTCACCCCAATCTGATTACTCAGAAGGAGACACTTGCTAAGTATTTTATTTTCTACTTTTGTTGGCAATTGTAGGTACCAAAATTTATTGTTTGTTTGTATAATGTATATGAATGTATTTAAAATTCAGCGTTATTCACATTTTAAAGAAAAGTTAACTGCATATGTTATTGCAGGCTTGCTCTTTGCAGTAAATGGGAAGCCTTACTTTGGGGACCAAGAACCAGTACAAGGATTTGTGATGAACTTTTCCAGTGGGGAAATTATAGATGTCTTTGAGCCAATGCGCAAGGTATTTACATTCATTGCCTAGGTTTCAGCTTCCATGAGAATGAAGTTAAAATAAGATATTTGGCATTCAATTTGAACTTAAACAATAATAATAAGAAACTTTTATAGCGATGTGATAATTTTCTTAGCTAGGTTGATGGAGAGAATACAATTTTCATGGAAATATTTCACCTGAAAAGCAATAAATAGTCAAATTTCATGGCATAGTAACCCTTCAGAAAGAAATGTATTACATTGATAATATATATTTTTCATAGTGTTTCAGATCCTTATTTATTATCCAGTCTTCATTGGTGTGCCCCCTTTGAACTAAATTCCTCATATCTGTTGTTACAGAAAGTGAGATGCTTAAGGTCTTCACTGTGTTAGTGGCGTGTTTGTTTTGTTCATTCTCTTAATGATAATATATTGTGTCAACCAGGATACTAACTTTTAATTCAATTATGCATCTAGAAATAAAAATTAAGTGCAAAGGAAGAGGCTGGACTCCAAATGAGCCTCAGCCTCATAAAAATGTGAATTCAAATTTCAGAAAGCATTGTGCCTAAGCATCGGCATTCATCAGACATTCTGGAATGAATGAGTCACAACATGTGGGTCAATACAGCAAACTTGAAAAGAGTCTCACTCCAAGATGAAATTTGCTTTACCTTTCAGTAAACAAGACTTGATATTATACCAGAACATAGAAAGGTATTCCATGTTGACTCAGTAAACCAAAAATCAGTTTATGAATCTCTCAGAATGTTCATTTCATTAGATTATCATCACAAAGAATAAGTTTGGGTGAAGGAAATAATAGGGCATATTGACTCATGTATAAAAAGAGATTCTTCTATCAAGACAGAGGTCAAGTTTACATAATGTGCCTGTGCCTCTGTTTACGCATATACACTGCTTATCACCTTATCATTCAGTTCTCCGCTTTGTACGATTACATTCTTTAGCAATGTTTCCATCTAAATGTATGAGCTCTATCTTTATGTCTGTACAGGGTAGCTTAGATAGTAGGACAATAAGGATGGTTCTATCAAAGGCCATCAAAAAGCTGTGAGGGCAAAATTCACATAACCCCAAAAGCTTCCTTCCCATAATTAAAGGTCCCTTGTTATCTGCTTTCATACACACCCTTCAAACTGGCTTTTTTGTCTTCTTTCTTCTGCAAGGTAGCTTATGTGGCAGAGGAAGGGAATGGTCCCCACCCTTCCATACCAAAAAAGAAAAAGAAAAAAAGAACAGTAAACCCAGGTTATTTCTTCAGCCTTCACAATGAAGACTACAATGACAGTCTTTTGAGCTGAAAATTTCACCTAAGTTAAATTATTCATTCAAGTTACGTAGAGTATCACATGTGGATCTCAAAACCAAATCTTTCTAACTTTGAAATATGCTTAACCTTTTAATCCCTAAGGTACACATTGGTATGCCAAGGGCTATATTAAGCTACAGCATAAACATAGTGAAACTTCTTAGAAGAACTTTTTAACTTAATATTAAGTAGATTTTTTTTTTAAAAACACAAGTATCTTACTCTGTCGCCCAGGCTGGAGTGCAGTGACACAATCAGAGCTCACTGCAGCTTCGAACTCCTGGGCTCAAGCAATCCTCCCACCTCAGCCTCTCAGGTAGCTAGGACTATAGGCATGCACCACTACACCCAGCTAATTTATTTTTATTTTTTGTAGAGACAGGGTGTTGCTATGTTGTCCAGGCTGGTCTGGACATCATGCGCTCAAGCAATCCTCCTTCCTTGGCCTCCCAAAGTGCTAGAATTACAGGCATGAGCCACCCTGCCTGGTCTAAGCAGAGTTCAACTTATTTTGTTTAGCCAGGCACGGTGGCTCACTCTGGGAGGATCTCTTAAGGTCAGGAGTTCACGACCAGCCTGGACAACATAGCAAGATCTTGTCTCTACCAAAAAAAATTTAATTTTAAAAAATCAAAAAAATAAAAATTAGCTGAGAGTGGTGGCACTTGCCTACAGTTCCAGCAACTCAGGAGACTCAGGTGGAAGAATCGTCCAAGTCCAGCAGGGCTGTGGTAAGCCATGATAGTGATGGCGCTCCAGCTTGGGTGACAGAATAAGACTCTTAACTCCAAAAAATAAAATAATATAAAATTAAAAACTCATGTTAAAGGAATCATCATTATAATATGAAGTAGAACACAACTTTTCTTATGAATTTTAAAAATAAAATTCAACATTTTGAGGATAGGTTGTCCTAGGCTTCGTCACCAGAGGCCTCACTCTCTTCTCTTGTCAATTTTATTTTCCTAGGGGTACCTCAAGAGAAGAGTTTGCAAAGGCTGGATCAGAAAATCTTTAAGTTTGTTTATCTCTGAAATCGTAAAGGTTGATTATAAAGCTTACCAATATTATTTTCTATTTCAAATGACACAACACAGTAAAAGAGTTCATTGAAAAGATTACAATTGAGTGCTTCTGATTACAATGGGAATAGAGGTCCCATTTACTAAGCCATCACCCCCAACCACCGACAAAGGCCCCAAAGTACTATACTTCCAACAGAATCCTGATAGAGGTTGTTACTGTAGCCTTGGGTGTATGACATATTGTGACATAAGTATTAAGTCCTTAGCTAAAGAATAGTTTGCACATTCTTCCTTCCCTTTTATTTCCCCACCATTATAATATTTTTCCTGTCATAAAATATGAAGGACTTTACAACTGTGTATTTTACAAAGCAGTTTCTGAGAACATACTATGATATGGAACAGAAACGACCTGTAATTTGCAAGTCTGTTGTCATCCATTAGCTGAACCCCAAATAAAGATGAACATTTAATGATAGGCCCGTGAGATTTCAACAAGGCTACATTTTGATATCTGACTCTCTGTCCTTCTCCACACATTTGTCACAGTTCATTTGATAGTAGGAAGAAATGAGCCTTTTTGGCACAGCTAACTCATTTTTCTTTTGACTGTGACAATCTTGATGATTTTTCAAGCAGAATAATATCTCCAAAGCATGTATTCTTCTGCCCCTCCTAATGTAAACTAAGAACAATAGTCTGTCTCATTAGTACCCTTTGGGCACTAATCAGGGTGGGCAGATGATGGATGATGAGCCCACAGCCTGGACAATACTCCTGTTCATACTCGCTTGTCCTATTTTGGTTAACTGTGTATTCAGGCAGGCTTCTTGGCCTCAAAGATGTGAGTCATTATCCATGCCCTGCCAGTTGGCAGGCCCAGGACACCTTTGGAGGTGTCAGTAGACAGATGGAAATGACACAGCACAAAGTTTAAAACTACTCTTGCAGGGACTAACTCAGTGATCCCCAAAGAAAGTTAGATAAGGTTCTCCTGTCTCTTGTGTCCCCATGATGGAGATAACAGTGGTTTAAAATAAAGATATATTAAGATGAAAAGAGTCTGAAAAAAGTCAGAAAGCACTTGGAGGTAACACTCAATGTATTTCCTTTGCTGACTAAAAGTATTGCAAGCATTAGTTTTTCAAGAGTATAAAATACCACACATTGCTGCATATCTCCTGATATATATCTCAGAAATTAGCTGAATATCCTGAATCTTTAAAATGACTTCTCTTCTTAGTAATATGCAAATGGTATGTAAGGTAACACATGATAGATTGATGAGAATAATAAAAAATTAATATCAAGGACCTTGGTGGCTCACCCTGTAATCCCAGTACTTTGGGAGGCCGAGATGAGTGGATTGCCTGAACCCACGGGTTCGAGACCAGCCCAGGCAACTTGGCGAGACCTCATCTCTGCAACAAAATAAAAAATAGCCGGGCATGGTAGCGCACGTCTGTGGTTCCAGCCATTTGGAAGGCTGAGGTGGAAGAATCGCCAGAGCCCAGCAGGTCGATGCTGGGTTAGCCATGAGTGTGCCACTGCACTCCAGCCTGGGCAAGGGAGTGAGACTCCAACTCAAAAAACAAAAAACAAAAACAAACAAATTAATATCTTGTCCTTTTGACTTGTTCACCTTGAAACAAGAAAATGTTAAAAGTTATCAAAAGGTTGAAGAAACATGAGGGCAAGAGCAAATATAAACTACTAGGTAGATAATGCAACACCAAGTAAACATTACTATTTCAAAATATTCTTGTAAATTTTCACTTTTTAAAAGACTTGAAAGTTTGCTGCATTTCCAGTGCTTAGAATTATGCCTGGCAGAGTTATTATCTGATGAATGAATGAATGATTCTTCTTGGCCTAGAGTTGCTTTGATGGAAGTTATTTTTACTTTGGAGTAATACGCTTATTGTTTTGTTATGGTCCTAGCTTTGTGTTTCTGCCCTTTCCTGAAGGATTCAGGAAGAAGGCTCATCACCCTAATAAGTGACTTCTTATTTTGGCAGCACTTTGACATGCCTCACGATATTGTTGCATCTGAAGATGGCACTGTATACATTGGAGACGCTCACACCAACACTGTGTGGAAGTTCACTTTGACTGAAAGTATGGTTTTTACAGTATCATTGTCCACATTTTCCCTCGGTTTTTATTGCCTATAATCATGTAAATCAAAAACATTTGCATTTCTTTCTCTTTTTATTGATGGGAGTAGAAATCAATATAAGGCAGTTGTTAAAAGATTTATTTAGTATTCATTTCAGGGATTAAATTAATTTTTAAAAAGCAGAGGGAAACCTTTTTTTTTTTTTTTTTTGCTGGCAGTTATCGCCTTGTTTCCACAGATACTCCACAGGAAATTCTTGATGCCTGAAGTAATGTCTGTTACATTAAAAACCAACGTTAATTCCAACTTAGTTCCAGAAGGAGGTGGGGGCTTTGGCAAAGCAGAGGACCTGACTTATTTCCATAAGGCATCACTCCCCACATGGCTCTTTAGCTCTCAGTAGCTGCAGAACATCTAGGGATACCAGCATCTGTGTCAGACACATATTATCCCAAACAGGAAGCACTTTGATTTTTCCACTTAGCTTCAACTTTCTCAAATAACTGAATTGCTATATTTTCATATAAATCAAAATTTTTGTCTGGAGACACATTTGTTCTATCAGGATTCGACCAACTAGTTTTGGAGTTTTCTCATTACAATTTGGGCATCATTTTTAATTCTTAAAAATAAACTGACCTAACCCCTAATATCATGCTTAAAAAATAAGTTTTTAAAATTGAAGTGCACTGAATGCTTACTAAGCCACAGATCTCAATGTTCAGAGATATATTTTAAAACATAGCAGGGTCCAAACAATAGGAGAAGGTGGGGAGTAAGGAAAATGATTGGGGATGATAAATTTGAGGTATCAGGAGATGTAGCAGGTAATTTTAGGTAGAGAACCAAAAAAAGGAAATGAAACTTGATGAAGAAAAGAAATATTGATTAAAAAGGAAAAATACAAATTATAATAAGGAAAGAAAACAAATGATCACAACAGAAAGAAAAATCAGAAGTCCAAAAACATTTATCAGATATCATACAGGTCTTAGATCCCAGTTAGTTTGGTAACTACCTACTGTCTTCAGAATTCTACTCTGAATTACCTTCACTGTTTTGTAATAAGGACCCTCTGTTTTGTAATAGGACTGAGTGCACAGAGATCCCTGTGGACAATTCTGCCATCAGTATCTTCACATTCCTCTTGTAAAGGGTAGCTCTCACCATGTGAATCTTCATAGAGGATCCAGAAGACTTGGGCAGATGGGAAAGCAAAGATAGATGGATAATCCCCAATGCTTGACTAAACTTGGGATTTTCAGAACCAGAAAAAAAAATGCATAAATACTTTTAAGAAGGAAGAGACTTCAGAAACCTAGCCATATCTTCATTTTGCAAATAGGAATATGGTTCTTGAGCTCATTGAGATTTCAGTCTAAGGCCCTTTATTCCACCCTAGTGGTTGACACTCAAAGATGCATGTCTGAGTCACCTGGGGAGAATTTTCATAATACACATGGTCAGTCCCCACTCAAGATCTATAGAAAGAAGAGAAATGATAATATGCATATTTTGGAAAGTCTTACCAAGTGTTTTTGCTATATCCCCTAATTGGGAAGCACTGCACTATAGCATACAGCTTCAAAACAGAGAAAAGTCCTCTGTATAGACCATAGTGCAATAAATCAAAAAATAGTACTTCTGGAACAGTAATATTGCCATTGGAAACTAAGTAGGTGTTTCATTTATTTGCATTCTAGTATTTAAGTAATTGAATTTATTTATGTCAGCTAGAAGACTGGTATTCCAACATGGTAGAACTAGTAATCAGTCTAAGATATTGCCAAGATGAAAACAGAACTACTTGATATTTCAGAAGTAATACACTAACGTGAACTCCACAAGAAAAATTTCATTTTAAATATGTAATTCTTAAAAATATTTTAGTATTCTCTATATTTTATCCAGGACTCATAGACTACCTAATTAGTAGTTTGTATTGAACTTTTTTCTACTGTAATAATACATTTAATAAAAAAGGATATTTTTTTACTGACTAAAATTAATATCAAAGCTAAGTTTTCAACTGTTCTTTTTGGGGATTCTGATTTTTCTCTCTCCTTGCTGTGTTGTGTTACAGAAATGGAACATCGATCAGTTAAAAAGGCTGGCATTGAGGTCCAGGAAATCAAAGGTTGGTCAGATTCCTCTTATGACTGTGAAACCAAAGTCTATTTGTGTTGAATCTTTTTATGGTCTTTGATTGCATCTTTAAAAATTACCAGGCTAAAAATATAATCTGGTAAATTATCCATAACTTCTGCAGTGTACTGAACCTTTAAACCTGTTTGTTGCCACTGCTTTTTTCTGATAAATGGAGTAGTCATAATGAGCTCAAGTCACCGATTTCAAATGACAGAAAATGATTGAAGATGTAAGAAATCTATAACCAGTGAGCCAGAGATACTCAGAGAGGAAAAAAAGTCACTTTTGGAAGTACGTTAACCTCAAGCAAGTAGAAAAGTACCATTCAGCATACTGGAAAAGGCTTTTTCTAAATTGGCTCTATAAAAAAGTAAAAAAAATCTTTGGTGAATTAATGATATAGGATATGAAAACATCAGCTGTTCTCTTAGATCCCACCTTAGTGTCATTCAGCCCCCAAGATTTACTGAGGGCTTCTTAATGTAAGACACTTTAGCAGGTCTAAGGAGAGTGGAACTATATTGGACCTCAAGAGATTTATAGCCTTATAAGAAGAGAGAAGGAAAGAGAGAGAGAGAGAGAGAGAGAGTACACATACATGTACACATATATAAATAAGTGTATCATTAGAATATAATATCAGGAATGGGAAAATGGGATTTAGCTATTGGTAAGCAACCACTAGGTTCATTTGGAATCCCTGTCAAATTGTTTTCTTCCTTTTCTAGGATTTATGGGGTTTTGATATGTCATTTATTGTTAAAAACTGATCATGGGTTTCTTGTGTGGTGCCCCTAATGTTTAAGTAACAAAGTGATTCCATTATTAGTTGTTTTACAAATGATTCACGTAGATATTCAGACGTAACCACCGGCTTACTTGTTCTCCTTTCTTGTGAAAGCAGGTAGAAAAGATGAAAAGAAGCAAGAACCAAGAGGGAGTTTAGGGATTTTATGTAGGCAGATGAGGAAATACAGCTGGCTCAAGGGGTAAGATAATATTATAAAATAAAATAGCAATTGTTTGACATTTATAGAGATTCTACCCAGGTGACACTATTGAGTGGTATTCATAGCCCATTCACACAATGAAGAAGGTTCCTGATTTCCTAATTATTTTTTATCATAGCTGTATATAGAATTATTGATAATTCTGTTATCTATTTGTCCTGGAATAAAAATGTTGGAAAAGATATTATTGTTATCAATTACAGAGCACAACTAATGAGCTATTCAAAAATTATCAAATTTAATCCTTACTCAAGCCACCCAATACTTGTTATTGTCCACATTTTACATAAGAGGAAACTGAGGATGAGAATTACTGCTAAGATATTAAGTGTTAGAGCCAGGTTTTAAACCAAAATCTGTTTGGTGCCAAAGCCTGTACTCTTAACCACTATTGCAGTACTGTGGAGGAAAGATTGATATCATCAATTCATTCGCTATAAATTATTTCAAGAACAGTAGGTTGGGAATCATTATAGTCTATTCTGAAAGCTGTAGAATTTCAAAATGGTCCCAAGCCATTTCTATTTAAATAGATCCCACCAAAAAAAATTCTAGATTGCACTGGTTGGCCTGTTGAGAAGAGCCCAGCCATGCTGACCTCATGTTGGCTGGTCAATGAAGGATGACTAATGCTCTTCTGCAGGCCTTTTCCTTTCCTCAGTGCACACCACTGAGTCCATTTGTTTGGAAACCTCCTGGCCTTGTGGCCAAACCCAGCACTTCAAATACTGAATTTTTATTGAAATGTCTTACCATGACAGTCCAGTTCTAATAGTTACCCAAACTCAAATGAAGTTGTCTAGTTCTCTTTAAACCTGATGACTCTCTTTAAATCATTTTTTAAGATTATATTCTTACTACAAAAGGAACATAAATCATGCTGGGTCTCTAAATCTTTTATCAAAATCTCAGAGCTTCATTCAAACCACCTTTTACAAGAGAAAAGGAAAAACACAATTCTAGGTTTCACATCCCTGTAGTTACCTGTTAATCGTAAATCTTCACATTTGAATTGACTTTGATGACACTTATCCCCACAGTGACTGGTCATGTAGCTGATTGGTAGTAGCAGGGTTTCAGAACCAGTGTTCTAAGGAATTTTCAAGAATAAGAGAATTTGGAAAGAAAAAAAAAATTAGTAAAGGGATTCTAGGTTTTCAAATAAAGTTACTAGGGATAAAATATATATGCCAATATTCCACCAAAAGCATAGCCCTGACACCCCAGTCTACCTCGGTTAAAGATGATAATAGTGAATCACTCTCAAAAATCTAAAAAAAAAAAACTCCCTAGTGCAGTTAGCAGCTCCTTGGGTCTTAAGAAGAGTGACACATGGTAGCAATTTCTTTGCATTTCTTAACAAAGGAGTGATCTCATTGGTGCTATGGGTACTTTTCATGTCTCCTAACCTGTTACTTGCTAGTATGCCACAGAAAACCTTCAGCCTTTAGCTGGGTGTGGTGGCAAGTGCCTGTAGTTCTACTTGGAAGACTGAGGTGGAAGGATCGCCTGCACCCAGCAAGTCAAGGCTGCGGTGGCCGTGAGCATGCCACTGCCCTCTAGCCTGGGCCACAGAGTGAGACTCCAACTCAAAAAAAAAAAAAAAAAAAGAAAAGAAAACCTTCAGCCTTGAGTTCTGTCTGTTATTAACTGAGTAATAATTGCTGTGTTGTTGTATTAAGAATGACCTTCCTCTCCTGTCCCAGTTATTCCAGTTCCAAATGAAATGGTCTCTAGACTTCTTCCCTTCTGTCAGGGGAGAGAGATGTGCATGTACTTATATGTGTGCACTCACACAGAAATATAGCTAGCCTCCTTTTCTAAATGTGGTGCCTTGAAGAAGAAAAAAAAAACTTCATCAGCTTTTAGGGTTTTTTTGTTTGTTTGTTTGTCTGTTTGTTTGTTTTTGAGTCAGATTCTCACTCTGTCCACCAAGGCTGGAATGCAGTGGCAGGGTCACAGCTCACCATAGCCTCAAACTCCTGAGCTTAGGTAATCCTTCTGCATCAGCCTCTGGAGTAGCTGGTACTACAGGTGTGTGCCACCATGCTCAGCTTTTTTGTTGTTGTTTTTAGGGATGAGGTCTTGCTACCTTGCTGAGGCTGCTCTCAAGCTCCTGACCTCAAGCGATACTTCTGCCTCGGCCTCCCAACGTTCTGAGATTACAGGCATGAGCCACCATGCCTGGCCAAACTTTCAAAATTATGTTTATATCCAAATATTTCTAGAGATGCTATAAGAGCTTGAACCCTTTTTTTAAAAGATTTTAAGACATGTTTGTTCTAGATAGAATACATCTGGCATCTTACATGGTCGAATAATGTCATACAAGTTACCCCTATCTTCCAGAAGCCTCAAATTCTGGATAATCTTAGAGCTTTTTCGCTCTGTTAATCAAGGATGCTCCAAATTACTGGGATTTTTTTAATAACAGAATTTAAGACAAAAATTGAAAGTTTCGGCTTAGATTATTCTTTATGCTTTGAAATTCTTAGGCTCTTTGTAATAACTAATTTTAGGCATTTCACTCCACCATACATAAAGACTCCTGAGAAAAGCAACAATATTTTTTTTAGACAGGAAATTTTAAAAATTTTAGCTTCCTTTTAAAAAATATAGCGCATCTTTTAAATCTTAAACATACTTCAGCTGGTTCCAAAATTTAGGATGTTCAAGTATTTTTAGTAGATGACACTCAAAATACCAGAAGTGATGTGGAAATCAAGATTTTCTGAAGTGCTGTGTGTGTGTCTTAGCAAGTTTATTACCTCATTCGCTTCACACTTTCTATGAATGCTAAAAGATTCCTTTAGTCTATCATCTACATCATCCATGGTTCTTCTTTCTATCTAACAGAGCCCAATCCTGGCTCTGCCTTGTCAGAGAAACTAGATATGAGCTGGTACAGCCATTGTATCAGGCACAGATAAACTTACTAAATGACAGGTATTACTCTGGTAATCCCCCCTTTCAAACAGAAACAACTTTTTTTCCAATGGCAACAAGTTCTTGAATACCAAGCTACATCTTTGGCCTATATTTTTTAATTCCATTATTCATTTATTGTTATTTTCCTGTTTAGATATAGAAAGAGCTTTAATATAGAGCAATTTTATATATCTTTTCTACAGTAAAAGAACAAACAGTCAGTGGTTAGGAAGAATAGGAATCACACTTAAATTCCTCTTGAAAACCAGGAGTTGGGAAGGTTCAATTAGAACCATCTAGGTCTATGCATCAATTCCATTCCTTCCCTCCCTTCAAAGTATCAAGAGACACTTAAGTGGACAAAAGGAGAGGAAAGACGGTCTCCCCTTAACAATAGTACAGGAAAGGAAATGAAGACCATGAGACCATTTGCAAAATGGTGGTAAAAATAGTACCTACTCATAGACTTGGTGTGATGATTAAATGAAACCAGTGCCTGACATGATATAAGTACTCAATAGATGGAATTGCAGCTGTGAAGGAGGCTCTCTCAGAACATTGAAGCAAAAAGTTGTAACCTGGGGTTTTTTTGGTTTTTTTGTATTGTAAATTGTGTTTACATATCTTAAGTATTTGGGAAACACTTCCTTGAAGAAGCATCCAGCAAGCTACTAAGCTGAGTCTACACATATTAAACATTAACCAAAGATTTTCTTGATCATGTTAAGCTACATATTCCTACTGTTTTGTCAAAATCTCCCTGAGGCCTTAACAATGCATTCTGTATCATAGGGCAGAAGGGCACACTGGGAAATTGAAATTCCAGAATGTTGTGAGTCTTTTGGTAAATGTGGTTTTAACTTTTAGCCTGTACACATTCTTATCAACCTTTGCACACTAGTGTTTCTGTACAAACACATATATGCTTCTTGGGAGGCAAGAATGTCTCAAGGCTCAATTTCATTTTCAAGTCATTAGTTATTAAGATTCCTGCAGCAGTTTGTATAGTTTTACTGAATCAGTTTCCCAAACAGTCCATCAGGCCTAATACCTACCCAATACCTGCCAATGTTACAAAGTAATTGTATGAGTTATTTTCATCACCAACAAAAGGGTATACAGTACATTTGTATGTACTTATATTTTGCTGAGAACTATCTAAAAGAACCTGAAAATTACAGTTCCTTTTTCCTTTTGTAATCCTAAAATTAATGTGTGCAACTATGCATGTGAAGTAGCAGAAATTCATTAAACATGAAAAGGATTTATAAACTAAAGATTAGAGGAAACAAATACTTAAGTACCTTTTATGACAAATATTTACAACCAACAGTTTTATAAGGAGGTACTATTACCACGATTTTATAAGTGATATTACTAAGGCCCAGGCAATTTAAGTAACTTGCCCAAAGTTATACAGCTAGTATTTGGGAGAATGGGATTTGAGCCCAGGTCATTTGACTCCAGTATGCGCACCAGTGCTTTCTCCTACACAGCACTGCCCATTAATTGAAAAAAATGTAAAAAAAAAAAAAAGGATATGTATTGTGTTGAGTTTTAGGTAAAAAGGGAATTAAAGGTAGAACAAAAGAAAGCCAATTTGAAGGTGAAATAACATTCAGTGGAAATAACTAATCACAATACACAATACCTGCTGTCAGCTTGGCAGTTTGAGATATTGAAATGTGAACCCCATGTGCATTGGACTCAGCAAGTTCTTTGTGAAGAATTGCTGATTTGACTGGGAAGGGGTGGGTAACAGGGTTTTGGAACCTTTGAGTCAGTTGAATATTGTAAACTCTTCTTTCTCTGAAGAAGCCGAGGCAGTTGTTGAAACCAAAATGGAGAACAAACCCACCTCCTCAGAATTGCAGAAGATGCAAGACAAACAGAAACTGATCAAAGAGCCAGGCTCGGGAGTGCCCGTTGTTCTCATTACAACCCTTCTGGTTATTCCGGTGGTTGTCCTGCTGGCCATTGTCATATTTATTCGGTGGAAAAAAGCAAGGGCCTTTGGAGGCAAGTAAAATAAGCTCCTTGAACTTGGAACCCGCCTTTGAAAAAGTATTTGGCCTAATTATCCTCAGGAGTTTGGTTGTGATTTTTTTTTTCACTGTCTTTGTTGCTGTTGTTTTTGTTGTTTTTAAATGTTCTCTAACTTTTTTGACATTATCGTCTATGTTCCAAATATTGTCTCTAATTAGTATCACAGTAGAAAATATAGCTGGGGACTCTGAAATTTGAATAGTTAAATTAAAATATAACCTTTAATATTGCCTTTAAGCAATTGGCTTAGGCTGAATTCATGTCTCCATGCAAAACTGTGCAAATAGAGTCCGTATAAATTAGCTGAAGGGTCAGGGAGGAGAAGGAGATTCCTACTGTTCAGAACAGGCCCAGTCCTCAAAGTACTGGGGTCAGTTATTTGGGGATTGTATTTTTTTCCTCAACAGACTGGCTCTAGTTCCTAGCTCCATGACCATGGGCAAGTTACTTAATCTCTCTTAGCCACAATAAAGTTGTGGCTTCCTCATCAATAAAGTTGGGATAAAAAAAAACTTACTTTACAAAATTGTACAAAGATTAGATGAAATAATTTACATAAAGTATCATAACACCTGGAACCTAGTAAGTACTCAATACCGCCAATGATTATTCATTAGTAATAAAGTAATAAAAGGCATAAGAAGTCATAAAAGATACTTGTCTTAATTTCAGCTTTCTCAGGAAACCAATTATTTCTATGACAAATCATTTGGTAGTTTTTGAATAGTCGTAATTTAGGCCATTAGCCTTCCATAACTGAGCAAAGCAGGGGCTAATACTAAAGTCAGTATTTTATAAGATTATTATCACAGCATAGGGATCCAAGAGCTGAGTTTCTTTCAGGACATCCAAATAAATAAACAAATAACCCAACTTATGATTCCCACCTCTCAGTAGTAGTCCCTTGGCTGGGTCCCCAGATCCCAAGACAAGAGTCTACAGCTATGTCTGGGAAGAAATCCATGGACCAGGGAGGGAGGCAGCATTTGATCAAGAAACAGCATCTGATCCTATTTCAGGTCAAGGCAACCATGGCAGGGATTCAGTGCCTGTGGCAAAACCCTGACACAGAAACAGCAAACAGAGGATTCAATTTAATAAGTTGTGAAAGGGAATTTCTCTTGGACTTTCTTTTGCTTTTTATCTGCAATCAATAAATCTCTGCAAAAATTCAGTTAACTCTTCCCCAAAAGGACTTCTATTGAGCCTTTGTTATGGATCTGGAGGTGTCCTCAGCAAAAACAAAGAGAAATAAACATAGTCACTGTCTTCATGGAGTTAGATAGAATCTTCAAAACAGCAAGAATCTTGTATGTCTTATTTACTCATGAGTCCCCAGCACAAATAACAGTTCCTGGCAGTAGGGGTTCAGTAAATAGTTGTTAAAAGAATGAACAAATAAATATATGGAGCTCACAGAGTAGATGACATGTAAAAGTTATAGTAGAAGGTCATAAGTACAGTGGTAAATACACAATGGTTTTTAGAAACCCTCATAAAGGACCGTCTAGTGATTCAACATACCTTTGTTACATGTTGGCTCCACATACAGACACTGTTCTAATGAATGTCTTTCATCCTTGTGGAGCTTGCAATCTAATGTGTTGGCTTTCCAATAATCTTATCAGATTTTTCTTCCCTTCTTACCAATTTCTTTCCTCATCCACTCCTTTGTCATCTGCCTGTTAGCATTTTCCATGATGCTGCCTTCACTCCTGGTTAAAGACCGAATAGAACACCAAGCCTGGCTTCCCTGACCATATCCCTTGAAAGAGCAGAGGAAGCAAGGGAAAGTGCAGAAAGGCACACAGCAAGATAAAAAAGTGAAATGAAATCAGGAGCTCTGCCTCCCCATAAAGAAAGAGAGTCATTCCTTCATGGAGCTGGCTAGCCCCATGGGAGCATATGGGTCATCTTGTGTGCTTGGAAAATATTTAAGAGTCTCATATCCTTTGCCTTCATGGAAGTCTTACATAAAGGAGAAATGATGTATACAAATTCAAAGCTTTCTTGTGCAGGATGTGTACTGTTCTTAATAGAAAGAGTAAAGCCTAAAACAAATACTCCTAAATTGTAACAACCAAAACTTCCACATTTTTTTTTTTTACACATTATTGGGAACTGTTCTAAACATGTCACGTGCAGTGTCCCATCTCAGACTTACAGGTAGGCAGGGATTCTCTTTGATCTCTCTTCTCAGAAGAGAAAACTGAAGCTCGAGGAAGTAATTTATCAAGATTGCTCAGCCTATAAGACACAGGCAGGAATCGAAGCCAGCTCAGGTCCTTCTCAATGATCTATTGCCTTTTTCTTAGAATTGCATACAGACAAGAGCCAGGGCTTGTTAATCATTCATGAGTTTTGTGTGTGGGAAGTTGAGTTCATGGATTGAGGTAGGTGTTTGGAACTCCTTTTGAAATGTGCCATCTTTTTTCCCAGCAGATTCTGAACACAAACTCGAGGCAACTTCAGGAAGAGTATTGGGAAGATTCAGAGGTATACCTGTGACCTTTTGGAATCCTTTATGTTTGGTTCAAAATCAACAAGCTCATATCTTTTAAAGAGCAAGGAGATATTTCATATTTTGTCTTTCAAAATGAAACACCTTGCATGTAACTCGGCATCCCCCAGTGTAAATGCTGAATGCAAACTATAAACTAAACCCAAAGTGTGAGGCTCTGGCGGCAAATTTCCCAGTTTTATTTTTTCCTCCCTGCCATTCTGTATTGTCTGATTCTCTTTCCCTGCCTTTTATCTGGCTTCATTTGTCTTCAGTAAGTGTTCTGTCACTCCTGTCAGCATGTCAGTGCTTGTCATAGAGAAGATGACCTTTTCATAAAGTCAATGAAATGAATTGCTGCTCGGGGGATGCCAGTTCCGAGGAGAAAGCTGGGGGTAGCAGGAGGTGAAAAGTGAATCTGCAGAAACTCATCATCCTCAGGAGCTTTGTTTTTTCATTTTTATTTAACAAGTCTATAGAGTAGTATCTATCTGGCCATGCAGGATAAGTCTCTCTGTCACTTTTTTTTCCTACCCATCCCCAGCTTCTGCCTTTGTTTACCATCCAGAAATGTACAAGAAAACTGAGAATCATTCGTGCAAACTTTACCTCATTTTTGTTTTCGCTTGCTTTCTTCAGGAAAGGGAAGTGGAGGCTTAAACCTTGGAAATTTCTTCGCTAGCCGCAAGGGCTACAGTCGAAAAGGGTTTGACCGCCTTAGCACTGAGGGAAGTGATCAAGAGAAAGATGAGGATGATGGAAGTGAATCAGAAGAGGAGTATTCAGCACCTCTGCCCACTGCCTCAGCCACACCTTCCTCCTCCTGAGAGCCAGGCTTTGGTTTCAATGGAATGAGATCTACCAAGAATGCCAGACTCCTTTCCCTTTAGCACGTTTAAAGTTCTGTGTATTTAATTATAAACTCTACTAGTCTATGTGGGGCTGTACACATTTTATTTACTTTGTTTTGGTTGAGTTGGCTTCTGTTTCTTTGGAGGAGTTTCCTAAAAAGTTCATAACAGTGCCATTGTCTTTATATGAACATAGAATAGAGAAACAGCCCTCTTCTTCCTCATAGTACTTATCTAACCATGGAAGATTTGCTCATTTACACTTTTGAGACTTTTCGGTGGATGTAAATAACCCCATTCTCTGCTTGAACACAGTATTTTCCCAATAGCACTTTCATTGCCAGTGTCTTTCTTTGGTGCCTTTCCTGTTCAGCATTCTCAGCCTGTGGCAGTAAAGAGAAACTTTGTGCTACATGACGACAAAGCTGCTAAATCTCCTTCTATTTTTTTAAATCACTAACATTATATTGCAATGAGGGAAAGATAAAAAGTCTCTATTTAAATTCTTTTTAAAATTTTCTTCTTCAGTTGGTGTGTTTCTGGGATGTCTTATTTTTAGATGGTTATACTGTTAGAACACTATTTTCAGAATCTGAATGTAATTTGTGTAATAAAGTGTTTTCAGAGCATTAGCTGTCAGAGTGTATTTTGCAATTTTTGCATATTTGCAGGTTTTGTATACAACTTTTGTAATAATTATACAAGCCACAAATATTAGTGAAACTTAGTGTCTTCACCAAAAGAAATGTATTGTACAAAACTTAGAAGCTATTTTGTTATGTAGTCAATATAAATGAAAAACCAGCCTGAGTTTTCATACCTTTGTAAAACCAGGCTCTCTTTAAATTCAAAGTGGGTTTTTGCCTGTATACCAATCAAAGGGTAAATACTTTAATAAAAGGTGATCATAGCTAAGAGGAAACCTGTGTCTCAAATTACATATGCAAATGAATTTATCAATGCAGATTACTAATAATTTTCCTCTTAAAGAATAATTTTACCCAAATTCCCATGCATTCATAGGAATATTTATTTCTCACAGTGACTGCAGATTATTTTTAAAACATCTTTTTCATACTCTGTCAATGCAATTTAGTAAGAACCTGATAATTTTTCATTTTTACTTTGCAAAAAAGATTACATTAGAATGTCTTCCAACTGTGTTATTTTTTTTTTTATCTAACTTTTTTGCCTGAGCCCGCAGGTTCAAAACCAGCTCCGGCAACTTGGTGAGACCTCGTCTCTACAACAAATAAAAGAAAATTAGCTGGGTGTGGTAGCATAGGCCTATTGTTCCAGCCACTTGGAAGGCTGAGGTAGAAGGATCGCTGGAGCCCAGTAGGTCGGCACTGGGGTGGCCATAAGCATACTCCAGCCTGGGTGACGGAGTGAGAGTCCAACTCAAAAAAAATTAAAAAAATCTAATTTTACTTGGATTCATTCCCCCTTATAATTGATACCAAAGAAGATCTGGTTGAAATGTTTTGTCAGTTCCCATATGTTTACCCCACCTTTTTGTTAAAGCTTAATTTGGGTGTCCTCTCCATCTAGAAACTTCACCTTGTTTTTGATTCCTGTGTTTGTCCTTCTCAAGTGAAGAATACATTTTTCCTCCCTCTGACCAATTCTTTATGCTCTTTCCTCCACATCGGTGGTAAGTACAGAGTCACAACACTATTCTGATTTTTGTATGCATGTTCACTGTATCTTACAAGTTTTTATTTCAGCATCAGAATTAGTCCAGTGCCCAGGACACATGTTTTATATAACAGCTTGGCTTTGATGCTATTCAGGTTTTCTTACACTGAGGAAATAGTTGATTTGCACCAAAACCATCTTTTGTGGTACAATATTTGATCATCAGCTCCATTAGCTGCATTTTTAAAAATAATATGTACACCTAATCTTGTTCCTGAACAATTTTACAGTGGCTCAACTTATGCAAAAAAAGCAGATCAAAGTAATAAATTATAAGGATGCAAGAAAGAAAAAGGGAATATGTATGTGTATATATATATATATATATATATATATATATATATATATATATATAGGAATAATACCCATTAAACCTGTTCATGAAGAACAAATTTGACTCCAAACTTTCTATCAGCTCATTAAACAAAGCTTACATAATTCATGAGTCCATTAAACATTTAGTAGTGCTAATAATAAGACCAGAAAAATTGTCTCCCAAGTATCTTCTGGAAGATAGCACCATGAGATACAGTCTTCAACAACATCCATAGAGTAGAAAAATACATTTTGCAGGTCTGTTCTTGCATATGTCCCCTAATATAAGCACTTAGGAATATAAAAAGGGAATGGAAACAGAACAGAAATCTACTTGAGCATTATAATCCTGTCCTAGAACTCCACCCTTATTCTGCTAACCCGGCTTAATTAAAGATGGTAGACTAGAAAAGAATGAACAACGCTGACTTCAGGCAATCTTTCCAAAATATTGTTCTTGGCTGAACTTCATTTATTGAGTCAGAGATTGCACTGCCTGGGAAACACCTAAAGGAGTGGATCCCAGTCCTGACCTGAGGAATTTAAGGAAAATCTTGTTGGGCACTCTCTCCAGAGATCCTGATATAGTTTGCTTACAATGGGATACAGGTGTAGGTCATATCTTTTCATTTCTCCAGGTGATTTGAATGTGCAGCCAGTGTTAAAAATCATTATTCCACTTTGAGAACGGCTATTCTACTTTGCCAGTCACTAGAAGTGGATAGCTATATTTTCACATAAATGATCGTTTACAGGTGTCTGGACAAAGATAGGATCTGAGGTATTTTGATGTGACTGTTACTACTAAGATCTGAATGCCTTAGTTGTTCAATGTGTTAAATTGGATAATTAAAATGGGCATAATTGACTTATTAAAAAAAGCAAGGGGAAACAGCTGTGCTTTTTTTTCTTCTATTAAGGTATCCAGAGAATATAATTTGGGGGAGTTAAAAGAATAGTTTAACATTCGCTGAGTTCGCCCTGAATTATCATTTACATAAAATCTTTTGTTCTTTGCTTTCTTCCTTAGTTTACTAATCAGGATATTCTTTTTCAAAATTTCCACACATCTTTAAACTTTCACCCATATGTTATATACATTAAGTATTTAGGAAGCCAAATACTTTATTTTGGAGCTTGTTCCCCAGAATGTCACCAACACAGTAGTACCTCAAAGTTGATGTAGGTCAAAGTTGATGTAGTCTGTAGCAATACTTCTCAAACTTCAGGGTAGAAATCAACTGGGAGTACTTATTTTAAGAGTACCTACTTGGCCCCATTTCTGGAGTTTCTGATTCAATACATTGGGGGGGTGTCCAGAGATCTACAATTCTTTTTTTTTTTTTTTTTGCCTTTTATTCCACTTTATTTCATATTCCCACCACAATAATGACTCCTTGAATTTAAACTAAAAAACATAAAGGGTTCCTGAAAGGGTGGCAGCAAAGGAAAGAAGTCAAAGACTTAGGGACTGGTGGGGTGGGGAATCAACAAATTGTCTTGACTGGGCTCTTGAAGTTGCTGGCGGCTTGGAGCTGCAGCTGTTATGCCATCGGATGGATCTTTTTTTTTGTTTTTTTGGGTTTTTTGGTGCTGAAACCCGGGATCGAACCAGGGACCTTTAGATCTTGAAACCGTAGAGCCTGGGCACAAACTGGTTGTTAGGTCGCTTGGGCCGGTACTCAGGATGCACCATGAAAAGCATGTGAGGGAAACCAGTGCCGAAGCAGGTGCCATCTGTGTGATGATGTCTCGATGACTTGGGTGTGTATACGTCCACACACTTAGGGCAGTAGAGCTTCACCATGGCTTCACCTGGGATGTCCGAAAGGCCAATGGGAAGCATTGGCTGGTTCTCACAGTAGACACGGGGACAGTAACCAAAGTCTCCCTGCTGGTACTTTTCCAACATCTGGGCGATGCCACGGTTGGTGAGGATGTAGCGGGCGTGGATCAATCCATAAAGCATCTCAGCTGCCTGCTCCATCAGGTCATTCTGGTTTGGGTTGTCTTCCAGCTCTTCATCAGGCTCCAGGTCCAAGATCATGTCTAGAGCTTGTCGATAGGGAGGCACCTGCTCATTGAGTCCAGTAAGATTAAATTTGTCCTGGATGTAGTCTTCATCCACCTCACAGAAGAATTCATTGCCACGGAGCCCACAGAACCAGGAAATCCAGGACACCTCCTCTGAGCTGCTCATCTTCACGTCAGCGGCTGGGCGGGGATCAGGACTGGGCGAGCTACAATTTTAAGATGCACTTTTAGTGATTTGAATCCAGGTGTTCCACAGTCCATCTCCAAGAAATATAGTGTACAGAGAGTAGCTGAACCTTCAAACGTTATTGGACACACAAAGCCATGTTCTCAAAGATATGGTCTCTGAAGAGTGATGGCACAGAAGTCATCAACCCCAGGTCCTCAAACTCAGGTCACAAAAAACCCAGATGCAAATTATTTTCAGAGTCAGAGCTTATTAGCACCTTCTCCCTTTAGTCCCATGTTGCTGATTGTTCCACCAAAGGAAATAACTTGGCCTCTCTAGAACCTCCTTTGAAAATGTATCAAAGAAAATACAAGTGATATCTTCAGCAGGCCACTATGTAGACTTTTTTGTTTGTTCCTGAATTGTACCTAAAGGCAAGAATAAGCAAACCTATCTGAGGTGTTTTTACAGCATCATGATTTAATTAAGAGATCATATTCATCTTAGAGAATTTGTTGATGATGGCAAATGTGATTCCCTCTCATAGCCTTAAAAAATTTAAAACACGCATCATTGTTTTGTTAAGCACTGGCCAGGCCATATTTTCTTAGCTTTGGCCCTATCCCCTACCTTGGGGAGGTGAATCTCCTCTCTTTCTCTAATTTACTTTCTAAATAAACTTTGCTTGAAAACTTTAAAAAAAAGTTTAAAACACAAAGATGTTAATCATATGTGGGAGACCTAACAAAAACCAGAATTTATTTATTAAAAATTGTGTATTTATTCTTACATGTCTAAGCTTCAGTCACTTTCAAAGTACTCTCCATTTGATGTAATACACCTATTGAGATGCATTTTCCACTGCTCAAATCAGTTTTTGAGCTCATCGATTTTGATGCCGTTTAGTGCTTCTGCTGTTTTTTGTTTCACCTCTTCCACACTGGCAAAAAGTTTCCCTTCCAAGACGTTTTTCATCTGGGGAAACAAAGTCACATAGGAGGAGATGGGGTGAATAGGAAGGGTAGAGCATGGGAATCATGCAGTTTTTGGCTAAAAGCTACTGAACACTCAGCATGGTGTGGGCAGGTAGGTGCATTGTCATTTGTTTGTCCCAACTCGGGACATTTCTTCCACAAATCATAACACAATCTTCTCAAAACTTCCAGATAAAAACTGGATGACCACCTGATCCAGAGAAACAAATTCCCCCAAAAGATAATTCCAGGTTTTGGGGGGGAGGGGTGTCCCTAGTATATTCAAAAGTACTGGTAGGAAACAAGGATATGTATTTTTTTAGGATCCAAAATTGGGTATACATCATAGAAAAAGGAATTACCAATTCTCATGTTCAGATGTACCAAGATATAATACAAAATAAACAGGATCTTATAAAAGCAAGTATGGCGATAGAAACTTTTTCATTTCTGAACAAAAATACATTTTATACAAACTCTCTAAGAATGAATAAACAAGTCACTTGAGAATGTTCTATTTATTTCCTCTATTATAATTTCCCATGCCTTAAATAATAAATATTGTCTGGGAAATTGAAAGGTAAATTGGGTCCTTTTTAATCCTGGTTCTAGCCTTGAACTCCTTTGCCTAATAATTTTACCTTCTCAGTAGGAGATTTCTCAGGATAAAACTCCATATAGTCATGATTCTCTGCTTTGCTTATTTGGTAATAAATGTGTTCTCTATAATTGTAAGAGATTGTCAAGCATTCATGTGGCTAGAACAACACAATTGTGCTGGTTCTTACAAGTCACTTCTAGTTCTAGATAAGGGAATAGTGCCATTTAATAGTATGGCCCGGTCTTAGCTAAACACTGAGTTTGTACACTGGGTTAGAGTCAGAAAGATCTGAAATTCCAAGTTCTAGATTTGATAATTTCATATACTATTAGGCTTCTTTGGTAGTAAATTAAAACCAAATTCAAACAGGTTTAAGAGCAATTATTTTTATTAAGAATGAATTATATGAGTAATGATGAAAATAAGCATAGTCAATAATTAATAATTTGTCAATTTTAAAAGTGTCATTTTTTGATTCACGTAAGTGAAAAGCCCAGGCACGACTAGATTCAGGAACTCAGAAGATGTAAACAAGATTCTGTATTCCTCCACCCCTCAGTTTGGCTTTCTCCTAAATAAGGTTTACTTTCATGCAGACTCTTCACATAAGCAATAATAAGGGTGGCAGCCAACAGTTCTATGTTTAGACACTACCAACATTAACTATGAAATATATAGCTTCTCTGCCTAAAGAGTTCCAAAGCATTGACTGACTGGTCTGATTCAGTTCATGTGTGTCTTAGTTTTGTATTGTCATAAAGGAATACCCCTGGCTGGATACCCCACTCATACATTAATATTTTTTAATGAGTCCCAAAGAAAGGAATTAACTAGTCCAGTTATACCAATCCCAATGTCTCTTTGGGTTGACTTACTTTCTCGCACTTTGAATTTTCAGGATTTATTTTCTCTTTTATTAGTATATTTCCAAGAAGTCACAAGATTTATAGAATAGTTTCAAGTTTTTAGAACCTTTTTATAAGCCTATAGCTGGTCTCCATTTGAAAGAAAGTGATTCTTACTTAAAAATGCAACCACAATTTTCACATCTGTGATAAAAAGATGTATCCAGGTAATCCACTAAAAAATGAATAAATTGAAAGGTAAAGCATTTATTCAACATACATTAAGTTTCATTATGTGCAAAATACAAAGATATAAAAAGCAGAGTTCTGGCCGGGCTCAGTGACTCAGCCTGTAATCCCAGCACTTTGGGAGGCTGAGGCGAGTGGATTGCCTGATCCTGAGGGTTCGAGACCAGACCAGGCAAATTGGCAAGACATCCTCTCCATAATAAATTAAAAATTAGCCAGGCGTGGTCGCGCGCCTGTAGTTCCGGCTATTTGGAAGGCTGAGGCCGAAGGATCTCTGGGGCCGAGCTGTCGATGCTGGGATGTCTGTCAGTGTGCTGCTGCACTCCAGCCTGGGCGATAAAGTGAGACTCCAACTCAAAAAAAAAAAAAAAAAGGCAGAGTTCTTGTCCCGTAGGGTCTAAAATAAGCCTATAACTGTTGAAAAAATAAGGCTTAAGAGGAGCACATGCAAAATGCTATCAAATTTGTGATTGAAGAGCAGTAAGGCAATAATGCTTGAGTAAAAGAGAAGAGGGTGACAGGAAATGCTAGCCACAGTAGGGAATAAGCAACAGGGCCAGACTCCATAGAGCTCAGAGTAGTTCAGAGAAGCAGTAATGGTTGGGCTAGAAAGCCAGGCTAATGTAACCAGAAGGATTTCAAACCCATAAGGAAGACTTCCTTTTTTTTTTGAGTTGGCATCTCACTCCATCGCCCAGGCTGGCAGCCTCGACCTGCAGGGCTGCAGCGATCCTTCCGCCTCTGTCGTCCAAGTAGCCGGAACTACAGGCGCGCGCTACCACGCCCGGCTGATTGTTGGTATGTTGTAGAGATGAGGTCTCGCCAAATTGCCGAGGCTGTTCTCCAACCCCTGGGCTCAGGCAATCGCCTCACCTCCACCTCCCAAAGTGCTGGGATTGCAGGCTTGAGCCACCGCACCATGTCAAGACTTTGGTTTTAACTGCATTTGATGTACTTGATTTTATCACATAGATTAATAAACTGAGATCTGCTAGTAAAAGTTTTTTTTTAAGTTGTTTTCTCTAACAGGCCAGAAAAAGAACAAAATATATTCATAATAAAGTCTCATTAGTCTGAATTCTTAGGAGATGGGTATTATTCTTTATAAATATTGAATAAAATTTGTTTATCAGATACACGATTTGCAAATATTTTCTCCTAGTATGTGGGCTATCTTTTCATTCTCTCAATCTTGTCTTTCAAAGGGAAGTTTTAAATTTTGAGGTAGTCTAATTTATTAAATTTCCCAGAAGTCACGGGAATCATAGAGACTTTGAGAATTTTACTAAGATGCTGAATTTTTTGTTCAATCCAGTTAAAAGGAGGTGAATACCATGAGACTTCTATCCTAAGAGGCCTGGCCTGCTTACTTATCCAGCCACATCTCATTCAGGCCATCCTTATCCCTATCCCCAACTCTCTCCTCCTTCCCCAACTCTGGGAAGGGACAATATTCAATTTCTTTTTCAAATGGTCATGCCCTTACTGCCCTCCAGTATATAAACATTTTTTCCAGCTGCCTAGGCAGACTACCGATCCTCCTCCCATCAAAACTCTTAACTTATTAGTTTATAATTGTGTAAAGGGTGGGAGGGAGGGAGAGGTTTATTGACTCATTGACTCAAAAAGTCTAGGGTAAGAGGATTTAAGGACACAAAGAATGACATGAGGGATCTCTCTCTCTCTCTCTGTCCATCTCTCTCTCTCTCTCTCTCTCTCTCTCTCTGTGTGTGTGTGAAACACAAGAACACTACTATATTCTTTTCCAGAAACGACAAAAGATAAAGATTTATCCACCAGTCCTTATAATTCACTCTTTCAGGAGTGAGGAAATTTTTCTGTGAAGACTTTAGGAAAATTTCCCTCACATGTTTAATAGGGCTTTTTCTGAGCTGATTCATAGCACTGTCAATGAGATTATTGTCAGGTCACTCAGGCCCATACATGAGGCTTCGCCCACAGCTTTACAGGAGAAATAGTGGATACTTAACATTTGGATAGGAAAAAAAAAAAGAAAATGGTTGTGAAATAAGCAACAAACAATCCACTAGGGGCTGGTCACAGTCCATGTTTAGAGGATAAAATTCATTTATTGATTAATACCTGCTAAGCTCTTCCCATCCCCAAGTAGCTCACAATTTAAAGGGAAAATAAAACTTAAATTCATTGTATTAAGTTCAGTGATAAAGGTAGAGCCAGACACCTGACAAAGTTTGGAATAAAGACTCATAGAAAGGATATGTTAATGTTCAAGAAAACATTAGAAAAAGATAAAAGTTTCAGGCAGTTGTTGATAGAGGAGAATTTTCTTTGCATAGTTGTCCAATAGTTAGTAGTTAAACCACCCTAAAGTCTATCTAAAAATCAAATATCAAATGTCATTGATATTCTTCCAATAAGAATATAATTCTAGGCCGGGCTTGGTGGCTCGGCACTTTGGGAAGCCGAGGCAAGTGTACTGCCTGAGCCTGCAGGTTCGGGACCAGCCCAGGCAACTTGGTGAGACCTTGTCTCTACAATGAATAAAAAATTAGCCCAGCGTGGTAGCGCCTGCCTGTAGTTCTGGCTACTTGGAAGGGTAAGGCGGAAGGGTCACTGGAGTCCAGCAGGTTGATGCTGTCGTGGCTGTGAGTGTGCCACTGCACTCCAGCCTGGGCAACAGAGTGAGACTCCAACCTCCAACCTCCTCCCTCCCTGAAAAGAATATCATTCCGGAGTAACAATAAGAATCTAGTAAGAGTTCCAAAAGACAAAGATTCTGGGTGACAGTGGAAAATATGTTCTGAAACAAAGATTGCAAAATATTTTCTTGGTCCTAAAGTCACTAATCTAAGAAGAGCCTGAATTTCAGACCAAAGTTTATAAAATATTTTAGTGTCATTTTCATATTTGTATGTGTAAATATTTAAGCATTTATTATATTCTTTTTCTCAAAATACATAGCCTTTTTCATCATATAGTTTAGAATAAATATGTGGATTATGAATAAATAAATACATTGATTGATTGCTAATTGCTTAATAGACAAACTGACAGCCATTGCAGGAAGGAGTGAGTGAAAGATGGAGGAAAGGAGAGATGAGGGAGGCATCCACATAGGTAGATTCCTCATAAAGTGTTCTTCAGGGTAGTTATTACCATTGCAGTGAATGGCTGACATCTGGTGGTAAAATGTAGTAAAAAATGTGTGTGAATTTGTGAACTCAAAAGTAGGTGCTATTTAGTGGATGATGGCTCTGTCTTCAAAAAGAATAATTTAAAACACTGCTAATTATTCTGTTTTATGCTTACATCATGTCAAGCATCCAGGTATTTGAAAATATCTGGAACTCAGGTATCACATAGATACTGACAGTATCCATGTCCTCTATTAGCACAGTCACTATTAGCACACTAAAAAAAATAATAATTTAAGTATGCTGGGTTTGTGTGTTAAAAACAAGAGGAATATTTAAAAACCCAATGACTGTCAGAGAGGTTAAATGTTGATCTATTATTATATAGTCCTCTGTCTAATTAGATTCTTGGTTAAATTTATATTGACACATGTTGAATTGTCTCTTGTTTAAATTACTAAACCAATCATCTAAATGATAAATATCCACTGATTGCCTACCCTATTTTGAGCTCTGTGTAATGTACTACACAGAATTATAAGTAGAACAAGGCTCTTGACTTTTAAAAAATACAGCCTTATTGAAAAGAAATGACTAACAAATAAGAAACAATCAACAGAACATACAAAACAATATATGATATGCGGTGCAGAAAGTTATTGCTCTAATTTGCCCAGAAAATGAAACCTGTGAAGATTGGAATTGTCAGATAGAGAAGATTTACTGAAGTAGATAAGGTTTGAGCTGAGTTTCTAAAAACAAGCAAGTTAGAAAGTGGAACAACAAAAAAGATATGGGAGAAATTCTAGGTGATAGTGATAAGTAAACACCAGAGGCATGAATTAAGGTGAACATAGTGAGCCCATGGAACAGTGCCCTGATAAAGGGAATAGAATATGATAGAAAATAGTAGAACACTATTTGACAGGTCAGAGCTGAGTAGACTTTGTGAAGGGTTGGTTTTAGTTTTTTGCTTGTTTGTTTATGGGATAAGAAATAGAGACCTTTTTACATTTCCCCTACCTCCCATGAATAGTAACACAATAAAAATACTGATTAAAGAGATGAATGAACAGTGAGCAGAAGGTACCATTGGAAGGAGAATGGAAATGTCTGGAGTCAGGAAGGCTACTGAATGAGATTTTGAAGCAAAGTGACCTTGGAAGGTGGCAGTGGGAACTGATGGAAAGTATAGTATCTTTGACTGCTTAGCATTGCTATAACAGAATACCTCAGACTGGGTAATTTACAAAGATGAAGCATGTATTAGTTCATGGTTCTGCAAGCTGGGAAGTTCAAAGGCATGGCCCTGGCTTTTGGTGAGGGCTTTTGTGCTGAATGATAACATGCTGGAGAAGGTCAAAGAGGAAGAGGATATGTGCAAAGAGGAAAAAAAAAAAAAAAAAAAAAAAAAACAACCAAGGAGCATCCTGGCTTTATAACAAAACCCACTCTTATTGGAACTAATCCATTCCTGAGAGAACTAATTCTCACCACAGTGAGAACTCACTGAAGGCACCAAACCATTCATGAGGGCTCTGGCCTCATTACCAAACACCTTCCACTAGGCCCCACATCCCACCACCACCATGTTAGGGATCAAATTTCAACTTGAGTTTGGTGAGGACAAACAAATCACATCGAAAGCAGAGCAGATGGCTTAAAATATATCAAAGGAAATACTGATTGGATTTGGAGATTGTCTGGATATTGGGAAATGTGGAGGATAACAGAGTTAAGGATCTTGTCATTGGACAAGATGGCTAATATGGACAGATGCACATATCTGAATTTGAAGTAATATTAAGATATTTAGCATAAGTAACAAATGGACAATTTAAATCTGTAGGACTTAATGCCAGGCGAGTGGGTGATGAACTTAGTTTGGGAATTATCAACATAAAGGTGATAGTTGAAATCAAATAGGGCTAGGCATTCTGAGATTGTCTGACTTGTTGGACTGACATAAAAATTCAAAACTAATTAAGACTGCCCAAGGCAAAATGCTCTTAAAGAGTTTATGTCCTATGACTTTCCAATCTCTAAGGCTCATAAAGTTTATCTTACAGAACTGGAGGTTCTGCAAGTAATAAAATGCTACTTGGTCCTATGGGCCTAGATTTTGGCTGTTTTTTTGTTGTGGTTGTTGTTGTTGTTGTTGTTAAAATAAAAACTTTAAACAAATTAACAAAGCTAAATTGAGCAAAGAACAATTAGCAAAAGGGCAGCCCCAAGAACCAAAATAGGTTCAGAGCAATTCTAGGGCTGCTGCCTGGTCTGGGTGCTTGCCTTATTTGAACCTGGTTTGAACAGTTAACTGCCTATGGTTGACTGAAGTTTGGTTGCTGTGATTGGCTAAGACTCAGCCACTTGTTAGAAAAGTAGGCTACAGTCTGTTTATACATTAAGTTACAGGTCACTATGCACAGATAAATCTTTAAGCAAAACCTAAAATATGCATGAAGGTAGATTTAGGCCAAACGATTTAACAATTACCCCATTTTTATCAGTCTGTCAATTTTAAGAGATTGACTAAAACTTTAGGTATTGATGTCACTCTCCATACTGTTGTAAAGGACTTATTTGGTCTCAAATCCTATAGAGAAATAGCAGAACAGTGGGTTTTGTAAGGTGGGAACAATGGAAAGGAAAAAGAAAAAGAAAACTGATTAGTTGACATTAAGTTACTTCAGGAAACTTTTTTGTTAGGGTTATTATACTGGAATACTCTGTTTTCAAGAGAAAAAAAACTGATCTGTTTGGGGATCTGTCTGTTTCTTTAAAATTTCAGTTCAATTATGTGGAGCTTAGCATGAGTGACTTCACTTTGCTTTGGTCTGGCCTTTTGGAACCTAGTGCAGGAGCTCAGTCCAAAACAATGGCCTCCCGTAATTTTGTTTAGCAATTTCCCCCTTTTAGTCAGTTTCTCGCCTAGTAGAAAGTCTTTCACCTAAGTGAAAGATTGTTTAGGGCATCAGTATTACTCTCAGATACCATTATTTTGGGTTTTCAGTCTCAACACATCATTCATAGGTTATGGTGTCCTCATGATCACATTTCTTTGGGTTTTATTGTTCCAGACAAAGAGAAATCATTTGACATTGTACAGGTGACTGCATGCAAACATTTAAAACTTTTGAGAGAATACAGCAGACTAGGGAGATGACTATTATGATTATTAGGAGGATGATACCAAGAGTTTGAAGTGTACTCCTTATCCAGGGTCTTCATGAACCAAACCAACTTGAATCAAATAGATCAAAGAATGAGCCTGATGAAGAGTCTACTTGTTTTAACCAAGCAGCCTATTCATTAATACCTTGCTACTGTGTCTATAATGTCTGATGTATTCATCCATGTGCAACATGAAGTATCAGCAACTGCACAGATTTCCTCCTCCTCAGCCAGTAAGTAATCTAGAGCAATTCCATTATCTACAACTTTAACAAAAAAATTTACTTTTTCGTTGTTTTGTATACAGTTTATTGTTGGATAATTTCCTGCCTACTCTGCTAATCTCTATCTTTTAATTGGTGTATATAGACCATTTGCATATAAATTAATTGCTGATATGTTAGGGCTTAAGTCTGCCATTTTCTTTTTTATTTTATTTTATTTAAGAGTTTTGGGGTACAAGTGAGGATTTACTACATAAGTTGCATGCAGGTGAAGTCTAACTGGCTCCCTGATAGTGGACCTGGTACCCAGTGTGTTGCCATGTGCCTCCTCCCTATCTTAGCATTGTCCAGTGTCTTCCAATCCTACCTTTGTGCTCATGTGACTAGTGATCAGGGCTCACTTATGAGTGAGAACATGCAATATTTCGTTTTTTGTTTCTGAGATAGTTCACTTAGTATGATGGTCACCAGCTGCAACCATGTTGCTACAAAGGCCATGATTTTATTCTTCTTTATAGGCTACACAATATTCCATTATGTATATGTACCACATTTTCCTTATACAGTTCAATTTCAATGGACATCTAGGTAGGGTCCTTGTTTTTGCTAGTGTGAATAGTGCCGCAATGAACATACGTGTGCAGGTATATTTTGGGTAGAGCAATTTATGTTCCTCTGGGTGTATTCCCAGAAAAGGAATTGCTAGATCATATGGAAGCTCATTTTTAGTTCTTTGAGAAATCGCCAGGCTATTTTCCATGGAGGTTGAACTAGCTTACATTCCCACCAACAGTGTAGACGCATTCTATTTTCTCCACATCCACTTTAGCACCTGTTGTTTTTTTGAGTTTTTAATGATAGCCATCCTTACTGATGTTAGGTGGTATCTCATTGTAGTTTTGATTTGTACAATGAGCAATTTTTCATTTGTTTGCTGAATGTCTTCCTTTGAAAAGTGTCTATTCATGTCCTTTGCCCACTTTTCAATGGGGTTGTTTTTGTTTTTGTTTTTTCCTGTCAATTTGTATGAGTTCCTTGTAGATCTTGGATGTTAGGTTTTTGTCATATTTTCTTGCAGGGCTCTTAGCAAGAAAATGTAAAGATGTCTGTTATGCAACCATAACTTTTACAGTAGAATCTGCTATAGAGAAGTATAGAAGATAGGTTTCTAATCATTGCCTCTTTTATATTTACTTTCAGCCATGGAAAAAAGGACCCACCAAATGATGCTTACCCAGAAGGATGAAAGCCTCCTGACAGCATTCTTTAATTTTACCTATGATGTAGTTTAAGAAGAGTGGACCAGTGCTTTGTTTCTGACTGATTATGGAGCAGCAAAGTTACCAGTAAAATTTCTAGCCCACTTTGGCCCTTCATCCTCTACTTATCAACACATATGTTTGCCCATGTATAAGATTCTGCAAAATTCTTCACAAATAAAATATACCCCTTGGGTGCACACAAAGTCCCCTTTTAAATTTTATTGTTCATCGATACATTACCTAAAATGATAAAATTAGCAGTTTACAGACAAGAGTCTGAGGTGGAGTTACTAAGTTTGCAAGAAACTTCATTTGGCTTTGGTACAAATCTGTCTTGCAATATGCTCGTTGGCTCTGGTATTTGTATCCCATTGCTGGGTTAAATTAAAATAGGAAGTGAGAACAAGTGGGTCTATAAATCTTAGCACTAGTACAGTTTGAACAGTAGCTATGTAGGGATGCTGCTAAAGTTGCCATTGGGTTAACTAAAGGATCTCTTAGGTTTTATAAAAATCTGGTTTTGGCATGACAGATCCAACACTCCATCAAGTTACTCACAGAAGTTACTGATTGTAAAATTCGAATTACAGCATTATACTGCCACATGAAAGAGGTAAGCAAAAGTAAAAAAGACGAGGAGGAGGAGGAGGACGATGAGGAGGAGGACAAAGAGGAAGAAGAAGGAGAAGGAGAAAAAGAAGAAGAAAAGTAACGATTTAATAATGGCAGGGAAGTCTTGATCATTATTTGGAAAAGCTGTCCTCATCTAGGATGCCCTCTGCTTCTGGTGAGAAACTTACCTGGTTAGCTTAATCATAAGATCTCCAGTGCGTGTACGGTTCCAAGAGTCTGGAGGACCACTTCTGAATTGTGAACGTAGACCCAAGGTTTAAGGTTCCAAAGTTTTGCTGCAGTGTCTGGGGCAAGGGTGGTCTTTCTCTAATGTCATTTCCAGAAGACCCAATTCCTGGATTCTACATTGGGAAGGGTTTGATTGTCCTCAGTTAGTATATCATGAAACTTCCCTTATCTGGTGAAAATACACTTTAATGCCCAATGCATTAAAGGCTTGTAGTATTTAGTCATGTCAAAGTTTATGAGTGGAGGCTAGGCATGGTGGCTCACACCTGTAATATCAGCACTTTGAGTGACCGAGGTGGGAGGATTGCTTGGGCCCAGGAGTTCAAGATTACCATGGGCAACATAGTGAGACCTCACCTCTACAAAAAAAAAAAAATTAGCTGGCATGGTGATGCATGACTGTAGTCACAGCAAATCAGGAGACTGAGGCAGGATTGCCTGAGCCCAGGAGTTTGAGGCTGTGGTGGGCTGTGATTGTGCCATTGCACCACAGCCTGGGCAACAGAGTGAGATTCTGGCTCAAAAAAACCCCAAAAAAACAAACAAAAAAAGAGTTTAGGAGTGGGAAATACATGAGGTGTTGTTATTAGGGGTATAGGCATTCAAGTGACTATTTCACAAAAAGTCAACTTATATTTTCCCCTGGAAGTGGATTTGACTGTCATTAATCTGCAATACTTTTGACCAAGACAATCTAATTGATTCAGTTAGCTTTGCCTAATGCTATTGTATCTGTAATGCCTTCCTTAAATGTTTTACAACTTGCCCAGTGAAACAAGTAGCTATATCACTGAAGATTTGTCCAAAAATATCCCATGAAGGAAATACATTTTCTAATAACCTTTTAGATACTATTATAACATCAGCCTTCCTGCATGAGAAAATTCTATACCAGAAATAGTGCATTAAAAATAGCAAGTGAATGAAATTCCTCCATAAATGTTCAAATGGCCCATCAGGTAATAGAATTATACCTGATATTTTTGTCTTCCCCAAATAATGTGTTTGACAAATCAAACATTGGCTATAAACCATTTTAGCAATTTTAGAACAGTCACTAAATTATTATTATTATTTTTTTATTTTTCAAAATTTGGGTCATTGTATCTCTTTCATGATAGCGTGTAGAACTCTTTTTTTTTTTTTTTTTGAGTTGGAGTCTCATTCTGTCACCTAGACTGGAGTGCAGTAGCATGCTCTCAGCCACCGCAGCCTTGACCTGCTGGACTCCGGTGATCCTTCTGCCTCAGCCTTCCAAATAGCTGGAACTACAGGCACGCGCTACCACACTCGGCTAATATTTTTGATTTATTATAGAGATGAGGTCTCGCCAAGTTGCCCAGGTGTGTCTCGAACTTGCGGGCTCAGGCAATTCATTCACCTCGGCCTCCCAAAGCACAGGATTACAGGCTGAGCCACTGAGCCCGGCCATGTGTAGAACTCTTAAAAATAAAATCTCCAAGGACTCAGGAATGATCAGGTGGTCATCCAAGCTCTCCATTTAACACATGAAGAGTCCACGCTTAACAAAGAAGATTTATATTCTCTGTTTTGTTTTTTAATAGAGGTGGAGTCTCACTATGTTGCCCAGATTGGACTTGAGCTCCTAGGTTCAAATAATCCTCCTACCTTGGCCTCCCAAAATGCTGGGATTACAGGTGTGAATCACAGCACCTGGCCTACTATAGTCTCTTAAATGCAAATTTTATTTCCCCAATTCAGGTGCATAGCACTATTTATTAAATGAGCTATCATTGGTCATTTGATTTGGATCATGGAGATCATTCAAATTGTATATCTTAACAATTTCAGTTCTGGCTGACAGCATAAAAATTTGCTAAAGCATTTTCTTGGTATTTATTTAATTTTATCCTGCTTGTGCTAGAAATTTGATAAACCAGTATCTTCATTAGAGTTCTGGGAATTCTTACCTAAACCAATGGTATCATTTTAAGGTTATCAGAAACCTGTACTTGTCTGGATCCTTTTTATCCTTTACATGAAACTCCTTGAAGACCCAACACTTTAGGATTATAATTGCTTATAAATAACTTTCAGAAAAATCATCCGAATTAAGTAATTAACTGTGGACAATAAGACTTGAAATGGCCATGGTTCAAGACACAACTTGTACAAAAATTTGTTTTTTTATGTGGTCTACAATAATATCCATAACTATAACTGATACACAAACCAAGACATAGCAGAATTTTAGGAATTTCATACAATTTTGAAACACATTAATAACATATCCATGCAAATATAACTCAAAATAAAAGGGTAAGCATGATTTCTATTTGACAATGCTTCCAATATAATTTGACATATCAAATAAGTTTGCTTATTATCTCTCTTTCAGATGCCTTAGAAACCCAAAGTCAGTTTAAGGTCAAAAACACTTAATTTTGATTTTGAAATTTGATTTTAGGAAACCTCTTAAATATGTCAAACATTCAAAACACTTGATCAAAATAGGATCACAGCTTACTGTAAAATAATAGTCGTTCAGTTAGACAAAATGCCATTTAAAAGAATCATTACTTTCTGAGAGAAGAGAGACTACAATTTTCAAATAATCAAAAAACCTAATAAAGACAGCATGAAGCACACAAAATCTGTTTCTCCTTCACCTCTCTCTCTCTCTTTTTTTTTTTTTTTTTTTGCAGTTTAAGCAAAAGATGAGCAAAAATCTTTTACTATCTATTACTAATACTACACAAATTACTGTTTAAAAGAGAAAACCAGGGCATGGTGGCTGTAATACCAGCACTTTGGGAGGCAGAGGCAGAAGGATCGCTTGAGACCAGGAGCTGAGACCTCATCTCTAATAATAATGATAAACTAGCCAGGTGTAGTGGCATGCACCAGTGGTCCTAACTGCTTAGGAGGCTGGGGTGGATGGATCTCCTGAGCTCAGGAGGTCAAGGCTATGGTGAGTAGTGATCATGGCACTGCACTCCAACCTGGGCAACAGAATGAGACTCCAACTCAAAATTTTAAGCAGGTAAAACCAAATTTTAGTTTTGTATTAGTGTACTTTTGATATTAAGGTTCAATTTTTAAAATCTGTATAATTTCTTTAATGTTAGTTAATCACACAAGATTTTCTTTTACTTATTCTTTCTTTTGTTTAAAAAAAGTTTTTGTTTATTTGATTTTTGCTATATAATTTCCTTCTTTTTTTCATTTTGAAACAGCTTTTAACCTCTAAACAAGATAAAATTACCTTTTTAACAAAATCACATTTTTATGCCTTCCTTATAGCCTTTTTCAGTTAAAACATATGTTGTATTTTTGTTCCTTAAGCATACAAAATTGTTTCCATTATTTTGAGCAGTTTTCTAACATATTCATCACAATTGCGATACATTAATTTGATATATTAATTTTAATATATTAATTATAAAATTACATTAAAATTTTAATATACTAGTTACATTAGCTCTTAGTAACTTTAATTTTCAATGAAAAAACTAAAAAGTAAGTAATTTTAAATTGTTTTATGTTAGTATTTGTAGATGAAAACCATTTTATAATTTTTAAAAGACATGTTTCCTCAATTTTTTATATTTATTAACAAATTCAAATACATTTATCTTTCCTATATTGTATAAAAACAAGACATTGACATATATAAACTTAAATTTATGCTTAATAATTAATGTTTCAGTATTTTAACTTACTTAGAAACAACTCAGTTTTTTTTTTAATTAATTAAACTTAACTTTAAGAATTTTAATTGCTTCAAGATATTTTTGATGTTATGATAAATTGATTTATAAATCTGTATACTGCTTACAGTCATCTAATTAACTCATTATTGAAAATTATGCTTGAATTGCTCATTAAACAAAGCTAGCCATTGAATGAACTCAGTATATACCACCTCAGAATATGTCATTTTTGAAGGGACGAACCGAGAGTGGAAAGCCATTTTTTAAATCTTGTTCATAAACCCTGACACAATGATGAGAAAGTAGAAGCTATGTCCTGGTGAAATCCATGTTTTATCTTGTTCCTAAACCCTAACACAATGATGAGAAAGTAGAGGCTATGTCCAGGAGAAATACATGCTCTAGGTAAAGATTAACTTTGCCGACTTTGTCTTTTCAGAAACACAGACTCCTTAAGCATGACCGGTACCGGCCGATTGTTATTTGTCTTTTTTAGCAAATTTCTCAAGCATAACCAGTATCAACCCATTATATACTCAGTGCCTGGTGACCAGGACCCCCCTCAGGGTCTCCAACACATCCACAAGTGGTCAATAAGGAAGTCACAGCAGTCACGTCTACCTGATTGCAACATTTCCAGGGGAGAGGATTTAAGCCAGGGCTTGGGGGGCAACAGTGCCACACTCATCTAGAGTGTAGGCCTGCTTCTTGTCTGTGGGAAGTGAATCTTTCTTAAATCTTTTCTTCTTTCACCTCTTTGTGTGTTGCAAATCTTTGCATTACTCAGATCTCTGGCTACCAGTGTGTACCTCCAGCACACAGGCTCCAGTGGTGCTGCGCCCCTCCCCATTCCATCCATTCACCCTCACCCTCCGTACCCTAACATTTTCAGTATATTATCACTACCAATAGGTAAACAGAGTGAGAGTTTTTGAACTCTTCTTCTTTAAAAACAGATTTTCCAAAGGAACTCAATAGTCATCAATCTTCTCCCTAGGGAGTTCCAGCATCCAGGGAAAATTAACTTGTATCACAGGAGAGGAGACTTCATCACACCCAGGTAGACCTTGTCACAAATCATCACCCATTTTTCCAAGGTCCCAGCCATTTTTCCCCAAAACCACTTATTACTTCAAGCCTAAATTTGCCAAAACCAAAGAAGGAGGGTATAGGTAAAGGCCCAGTGAAGACAAGATGTCCAGGAACACTATAAACAAAGGAAAGGCTTGTTATATAAACTTAAACCAATGCTTTTTCATTTTGAAAGTTTCCAGTGACTCAGTCCTCCCTCTCTGTGAAGCAGACAGCCTTACCAATGGAGATTTCCCTTATAGATGTAAATTTACCTTAGAAGGGATTTCAAAATAGCCAGCTAAATTCCAGAAAAGTGTATTTTGGAGATTTAGTTTAATTGGTGGTCTTTTTAACTTAACTTCTGTTTCTAACCCCAAACTAATGAACCTTAGTTTGAAGTAGGGCTCATTAATGAACAGGGCAAAGAAAGTATTCTCTATGCCTGGACTCAACATGGATAACTCTGCAAAAGAAACAAGCCTACTTTACCAGATAGCCTACTTTTCTTAACCACTTTATCTAACTTTCTTTTTATTTTCAGGGAAAGAAAAAGAAAAGGCTAGCAGATTCAATTATCCTTATTATTTAATCACTTGTGACTTTTATTTGCCTTTTGTATAAAAAGTCTTTTTTAAAAGAAGCAATAAAAATGTTAAAATCTTTTTAGAAGCATCTGCACATCAATAGGCATTCCTATGTGAGCTTAATTCAGGAGATTTTATCTTTAAATGCACTTAAAGTACAGTGTTGTTCATTTAGAATATCCCACCATAATTGTAAATTATCTTGTGTAAGACTCTTCATTTGTATAAGCATTTGCTGCTTTCAGGGCTTGATACTTACAAAGTACATGTAAAAGTATGTGCAGCTAGAAGGTGGAGATCTCAGTTCTTCAGAAGTCAAGAATCTCATTTTTACACTGAATCTTGACTTTGGTTCTGCCATAATTTTTTTTTTTTTTTGAGTTGGAGTCTCACTCTGTCACCCAGACTGGCGTGCAGTGGCCGCTCCCGGCCACCGCAGCCTCGACCTGCTGGGCTCCGCCTCACCCTTCCAAGTAGCTGGAACTACAGGCGCGCGCTACCACGCTCGGCTAATTTTTGATTTA
>CAUYQG010206796.1:0-21414 GCA_963574415.1 Tarsius wallacei | reverse complement strand
ACCAATGCCAAGGAGATATTTTCCCACTTTTTCTTCTAGTAGTTTAATGGTTTCAAGTCTTATATTTAAGTCTTTAATCTATTTTTATTGACTATTGTATACTACGTGAGATAAGGGTTTGATGTTATTTTTTTGCATGAGACATTCATTTTTCCCAGCACCATTTATTAGGAATACTAGCCTTTCCGTGTTGCATATTTTTGGCATCCTTGTCAAAAATTGGTTAATAGTACATGTAAGGATTTATTTGGGGGCTTTTTATTCTGTTCTAATGGTGTATGTGTCTACTTGTATATTAGTAACATACTGTTTTGATTAGTGTAACTTATTAATATAGTTTGAAATCAGGAAATGTGATGCTCTAACTTTTTTTTATTTCTGAAGATTATTTTGGCTATTCTGGGTCTATTGTGGTTCTATATGAATTCAAGATTTTATTTTGTATGTCTGTAAAAAAAGTCATTGAAATTATTATTTTTTTTATTTTAAAGATGTGGGGTACAATTCAATGTTAAGAATACAAATGTTCATTATGCAAGTACCTTTGTTGCTGAGGTGTGCCTCCCCCTCTCCCGGCAGATTCCCACTACTGCTAATCCTACCACCCCTCGTCACCCTGGCAGTTTCCCACTACTGCCAATCTTTTTCTTATAGTATTACAATAATTGTTCAAGGTCCACTTATGAGTGAGATCATGTGGTACCCAGTTCTTTGTTTAAGTGATAGACCACTCAGTATTATAGCTTATAAGTCCATTCAAGTTGCTGTGAAGTTCATAATTTTGTCCTTCTATATGGCTGTGTAATATTCTATCATGTATATGTACCATATTTTTTTATCCAGTCTTCTTTTGATGGGCAGTATGGCTGGTTCCATGTTTTTGCTATTGTGAATAATGCTGCAATAAACATGTGTGTGCAGATATCTTTTTCATAGAGAGATTTAAGTTCTTCCCGGTAAATTTCCAGTATGGGGATTGCAGGGTCATATGAAAGGTCTATCTTTAGATCTTTTAGGATTCGCTAGACTGTTTTCCACAGAGGTTGCATTAGTTTATATTGTCACCAACAATATAGAGGTGTTCCCTTTTCTCTGCATCCTCTCCAGCATCTGTTGCATTTTGAGTTATTGATGATGGCATACTGACTAGAGTTAGGTGATGCTTCAGTGTAGTTTTAATTTGCATTTCTTTGATGACTAGTGAGGCTCAGTATTTTTTCATGTATCTGCTGGCTGCACGCATATCTTCTTTTGAGAACTGTCTATTCATATCTTTTGTCCACTTTGTAATGAGGCTGGTTTTTTTTTTTCTTTTTGGCATGTTTGAGTTCCTTGTAGATCCTAGATATTAGGCCCTTGTCAGACATAGAGTTGGCAAATATTTTTTGCCAGTCTGTGGGCTGTCTCCTTGCTTTCTTATTTGTTTCTTTGGCTTTGCAGAAGCTTTTCAGTTTGATGAGGTCCCACTTGTCTATCTTATTTCATATGGCATGGGCACTTCAAATTTTGATCAGGAATTGGTTACCAGTTCCCATTTTCATAAGCGTGTCTCCTGCATTTTCTATGGTTCTTAAAGTTTGAGGTTTTATGTTTAGGCCTTTGATCCATTTAGAGTTGATTTTTGTATTTGGTGATAAGTAGGAGTCTTGTTTTGATCTTCTGCGTATGGTCAGCCAGTTTTCCCAGCACCATTTACTGAATAGTTTCTGCTCTCTCCAGTGATTGGTGGTGGTGGCTTTGTCGAAGATGAGTTGGTTGAGAAATTGAGGTTTTGCTTGTGGAATATCTATCCTGTTCCATTGTTCAATATGCTTGTTCCTGTACCAATACCAGGATTTTTGATTATTGTAGGTGTATGGTAAAGTTTAACTGAAATTATGTTAGGAATTACATTGAATATGTAGATCATTTTGTGTTTTGTGGACATTTTAACATTACTAAGTTTTCCGATTCATGAATATAGGATATTTTGTTATTCATTTGTCTTTTTTAAATTACTTTCATCAATGTGCTACAGTTTAAAATGTACAGTTCTTTCACCTCCTTGATTCAATTTATTCCTAAGTATTTCATTATTTTTATGCTATTGTAAGTATAATTGATTTATTTTATTTTATTTTATTTTATTTTATTTTATTGAGTTGGAGTCTCACTCTGTTGCCCAGAGGAGTGCAGTGGCCCCTCCCGGCCACTGCAGCTTCGACCCACTGGGCTCTGACGATCCTTCCGCCTCAGCCTTCCGAGTAGCCGGAATTACAGGCACGCACTACCATGCCTGGCTGATTTTTTGATTATTATTGTAGAGATAAGGTCCCGTCAAGTTGCCCAGGCGGGTCTCGAACCCGCGGGATCAGGCAATCCACTCACCTCAGCCTCTCAAAGTGCGGGATTATAGACTGAGCCACCGAACCCGGCTTATAATTGATTTCTTAATTTCTTTTTCATCTAGCTTAATTGTATACTGAAACTTTATTGAACACATTTATTAGTTCAAATTGTCCTTTGCTACAGTCTTTACAGTTATCTACATTTAAGAACTTGTCGTCTGCAATCAAATAAAATTTTTACCTTTTCCTTTGTAATTTGCATGTTTTAAAATTTATTTATCTTGCCTAATTGCCCTGGCTAAGACTTCCAGTACAATGTTGAATAAAAGTTTCAGGGGTGGGCATCCTTGTCATGTTACTGGTTTTAGAGAGAAAAAACAATGTTTGGCTTTTTACTGTTGAGTATTATGCTTGCTATAGGCTTGTCACATATGACTTTTCTTACCTTGAGGCACATTCCTACTATGTCAAATGTTTTGTGAAGCTTTTTCATGAAAGGATGTTCAAATTTTCCAAATGCTTTTTTGCGTTTATTAAGATATGCATTGGATTTTTATGCTTTAATCTGTGACTGTGGTTCTGAGCTATGCTTGGTTAGGTTTTTTTGTTTGCTTTTTTTAATGTTTTTAAATTTTTTCCTTGTTATTGGTCTGTTTAAACTTTTTATGATTCAGTCTTGGTAGGTTGTAAGCTTCTAAGAATTTATCCATTTTTTTCTAAGTGATTCAATATATTGGTAAAACACTGTTAATAGTAGTCTGTTAGGATCCTTTGTAAATCTGTAGTATTATTTGCAAAATATTCTTTCATTTTTTATTGTATGTATGTGAGTTCTTGCTTTTTTGCTTTGTTAGTCTAACTAAAGGTTTGCTGATTTGATTAAAATATCAACTCTTAGTTTTATTTTTTGTATTGTTGTTTCATCTTTATTTCATTTATTTCTTCTCTAATCATGATTATTTCTTTTCTTCTGCCACTTTTAAAACTAGTTTGTTCTTTTTCTTTTGAGGTCTGAAATTAAGTTGTGTATTTGCTATCTCTTTTTTCTTATTGTTTTCATTTGTTGCTATACATTTTCCACTTAAAACTGTCTTTGCTGTATCCCTTGAGCTTTGCTATAACGTGCTTTTATTTTTGTTGCTCTCAACATATTTTTCACTTCTCTTTCGATTTCCCCTTCGACTTATTGGTTATTCAAAAGTGTGTTGTTTAATTTCCATGTATTTTTGGATTTTCCAAAATTCTTCCCATTATTGATTTCTAGTTTCATACTATTGTGTCTTTTAAAGATACTTCATATAATCAGAAACTTCTAAAGTTTGTTAAAATTCATTTTGTGGCCCAACATATGATGTATCCCAAAAAATATTCTGTGGGCACTTGAGAAGAATGCGTATTCTGCTGCTATTGGAAGAAATGTCTGTATATGTCTGCGAGGTTCTTTGGGTCTTAAGTGTAGTTCAAGTTCACTGTTTCCGTATCGAATTTTCTGGCTGGATGATCTATTCATTGTTGGACATGGGGTACTGAAATTCCCTATGATTATTGTGTTGTTTTCTGTGTCTCCCTCCAGTTCTACTAGTATTTGCTTTATATGTTTAGGTGCTCCAATTTGGATGTGTATATATTTACAATTGTTATATACTCTGAGTATATAACATTGATTGCTTTATCATTATACAGTGACTTTCCTTGTCTCTTTTGACAGATTTTACGTAAAAATATGTTCTTCTTGATATAAGCATAGCCACCTCTGCTTTCTTTTGGTTATCATTTGCACAGACTATCTTTCTCATTTCTTCAAATTCAGCTTATGTGCATCCTTAAGGGTAAAGTGAGTCTTTTTTTGGGGGGGTGAAACAGGAAATTTTTATATAATCTAATTTTTTCAAACGAATGCATGTATTACTTTAAAAAAATAACAGCTTTATTGGCATATAACTCACATGTCAGAAGATTAACACTTTATAATTGTACAATTCAGTGTTTTTGGTATATTCACATAGTTATGCTGCCATCAACATTATTTAATTTTAGAATATTCTTCTCACCCCAAAAGAATCTCTATACGTATTAACAGTAGCTCTCCATTTTCTCCTTTTTAAAGTGAGTCTCTTGTAAGAAATATATTCTTGGATCTTTAAACAAATTATTCAGCTACTTTGTGTCTTTTGGTTGGAGAATATAATTCATTTACCATGAAAATGATTGCTGTCTAAGGAATACTATTGCCCTTTTAATTTTTTTTTTCTTTTTTTAAATACTGTTTTGGGGGTTGGTTTGTTATTCCTCTCTTGATTTTCTTTTGTGACTTATTGATGTTTTAAATGGTTTACTTGAATTCCTTTCCCTTTATATTTTGTGTATCTACAAGAGATACTTTCATTGTAGTTACCATGAGGCTTACATAAAATAATCTTATAGTAATGATACTTTATTTTTAGCTGATATCTTTTTAACTTTAATTGCATACAGAAATTGTACACTTTTATTGTTCTCTACCACATTTTATGCTATTTATATAACACTATATATCATTTTGTATTGTGTATTTATTAACAAATTACTGTAATTTTAACTAGTTTTAATACTTTTATCTTTTAACATCATACTACAGTTTAAAGTGATTTACACGTGGTTACTACACTTTTAAAGTATTCTAAATTTGACTATACATTTACTTTTACCAATGAGTTTTATACCTTTATTTGAACTTCAAGAACTCTCTTTAGCAATCTTATAAGGCAGGTCCTGTGATGAGAAATATTTCAGCTTTTGTCTAAGAATGACTCTATCTTTTTTTGTTTTTATCATTTCTGAGGAAATCTTTGTGGAGTATAGTATTCTTGGTTGCTAGCTTATCCCACCCCCCCACCGCCCCCCAGCACATGTATTTTAATCTCTCTTCTTCCTGGCCTGTAAAATTTCTGTTGAGAAATATGCAGAAATCTAAGATTTAAGAAATTTTCTGCTAGTCTGTCTTTAAATAAGTTTTCTGCTCTTTTCTTTCTCTTTTCTTCTGTGACCTTCATAATTGATGCTTTTCTTCCCTTTTCTCTTTCTCTTCTTTTGTCACCTTCATAGATGATGTTTGATGGTCTTGCATAGGTATCTTTTCCTTTCTTCACTCCTTTTTATTTTTTTTCTTTTTGTTTCTCTAACTGGCTAATTTCAAATAACCTGACATCAATTTTGCTAATTATTTCTTTAGCACAATCAAGTCTGTAGTTAAGGCTCTTTATTGAAATTATTGACATTTGCGTTGTTCATCTCCCGAATTTTTGCTTGTTTCTTTTTTATGTTTTCCATTTTTTAATTAAACATCTCATTTTCTTCATGCATTGTTTAGTTGATTTCATGTCTGTGCTCATTGCATCCCATTGAGCTTCTTTAATATGGTTATTTTGAATTGTTTATCAGGCAATTCGCAGACTTCAATTTATTTGGTATTGACTACTAGAGTCTTATTAGTTTCCTTTGCTGGTGCCATGCTTGCCTGGTTCTTCCTTATCTATGTCTTGTATCTGTGTATTTGCATATGCCTTGTATCTGTGCATTTGCATATGCCTTGTATCTGTGCATTTGCAGTTACAAATACATCTTCTAATCTTTACTGGCTGGTTTTGTCAGAGAAATATTTTATCCCATTGGATTCCAAAACTAAGGGAATTGCCTCTGGGCTTACATTTAAATGGGTTTGAAGCCAGATCACTTGGCTGCAGCTGGGTCCTTAGTGTGGTACACATTTGGTAGGCTTGTTACCAGGGACTTATGCAGACATGGATCCTGTCTGATCTTTGGTTGAACCAGAATGCTCCCAGGGCTTGGTGAGTAGTTCTGGCACTGAGATAAGTGTCTGCTTCAGTGTTCACAGTGTGACTGTTACTAGGTACAAAGATGAATATGGTTTGCTATGAGACCCTGCGAGGGTTCTTGCTGTGTCCATGGGTGAGTCCCTGGACAAGAAGTACTGGATTTAACAGAAGTTGAGAGGGAGTGGAACTGAATCACAGGGCCATGTCGAAGTCCACAGTCAAAACTCAGGTTTACAGGCCTGCCTCCGAGGGTGTGGACGGCCTGTCTCCATTTGGAACCGGGTGCAAGCAAGACTGCTCTCAGAACATAGGCTGGAGGGGCTAGGACCAATTTATAGGGCAGTTTCTGGGTCCACAACCAGAACCAAGTTCTGTAGTTCTGTCACTGGAAGCACACGTGTGCGTGACTCCTAGTGGGTCCCATGGAGCATTCTGGTGGTAGGATAAAGGCCAAATGGGTCTGTAGCCAATCTACAAGGGTTATGTTCAATTTTTAGTCTGGCACCAGGAACATGGTAAACAAACCTGCCCCCTGGACACTGGTCTGCCCACTCATAATGACCCTTCTCTGTCTTGAACTCCATCAGGGTTTTGATATCTCCTTCTTGAATTACAAATCTCCTACTAAAATACTTTTGTCCACAGATGGCTGCCAAGTTATTGTTTCTGTAGAGAGGATAGAAGTGGAGGACTTTCTATTTTGACATCTTGCTGACATCACTCCTGCAAAGTGAACTTTTGAGAAAACAAGTTTTTCTGTGTCACTCCCCTGCTTAACTCCCCCCCCAGTGACATTTTATTACCCTCAGGATACATTTATTTGTTTTGTTGCAAAATGTTACTGAATGTTCTATTTGTTTTTTATTGCTGCATAACAAATTTCCACAACCTTAGATACTTAAAACAACATCTATTAGTAGTTCACAATTTTGTAAGTCAGAAGTCTAGGCATGTTGCAGTTGGGCTTTGTTTAGGGTATCAAAAGGGTGAAATCAAGGTGGAAGCTTGGCTGAGTTCACATCTAAAGGCTCTGGGGGAAAAAAGTCTTCCAAGCTAACTCCTGTTTTGAGCAGAATTAAGTTCCTTGTAGTTTTACCACTGATTTTATTCCTGGATATAAGCCAGAGGCTGCTCTCAACTACATTAATCTTCAATCCAGCAACAGTACACGAAATCGTTCATATGCCTTGAATTTTTGACTTTCTTTTCTACCACCATTCAAAGAAAACTCTGATTTTAAAGGCTCATGTCAGGCCCACCTGGATAATCTTCCTTGCTTAATGTTAACTAATTTGGGACAATATTTACATTTATAAAATCCCTTTACAACAGTGCCTATATTCGTGTTTTATTGGATAACTTTACACCAGAGGCCAGGAACTTGGGGAAGTCATTTTTGAATTTTTGCCTAACACAAGTATTCATTTTCTATTAGGCACTTGTACCTAACTGGGCTATAACACTGACCCAAACAGCCACAAATCATGTCTTGTGAAGATTCTATATTCTATTACAAGGTAACAGAAGATAAACAAATAAATAAGAAAAATATATTGCACAACAGATGGTGATAGAGGGTATAGAAAAAGTAAAGTAGAGAAGGAGGATTAGGAGTGCAAGGGTAAAATAATACTTCAATTATAAATAAGATGGTCAAGAATGTCCTCACTGAAAAGGTAAACTTTGAGCAAAGACTTTAAGGAGGTTAATAAATGAAACCTGTAAGTATTTGAGGGAAGGGCATTTCAGGTAGAGAACAGCAAGTGCAAAAGTTCTGAGACAGGAAACAAAATAAGCATTCTGTACCCGATTCTAGCTCTTGGCTCCCTTTCCAGCATCATCTCATTCCCATAGTTCCTCAATTTCTGAACTTTAATTACATTTTTCTCTTTCCTTTAATGTTCTTCCCCAGGCCCTTATATGGTTAACCAATCCACAAGTGGTATGTCCATTTTTCAGTCTGGCACCCACCAGGAACATGGCTCATACAGATCCAGGCTAATGTCAGTTATCTGCTTCATTGTTATTATCCCATATTTCAATTTCCCTTTATGGCCATTATCATAATTTGTTAGTCTAAATTATTAAGTAATTGTTTGTATATTTTTTTATCTACAGATCATAAACTTAATGTGCACAAGTGCCATGTGTGGTTTGCTATTATACTCCCAGTGCCTAATACAGTGGCACATAGTTTGTGCTATATTGAATAAATTGCCAAAACAGAATGCAAAATTAAATTGGTTTTAGAGATTAATATACAACTCTTATCTATAAAACCTGGTTTTAAATGTTTGTGATCTTCCAAATGATCCTTATGGTTGAATTTGTAAATTAGCCCCTTATTTTAATTTACAAAATATATATTAAATTAAATACCACTCACTACTGTCATACAGTTGCTTTTCATGTAAACTTTTGTTTGAGTAAAGTCATGCGTTGTTTCAAAATTTTTTAAAACCACTGATCTGATCTAACCATCTAATTGTACACTATGAAAAGCTGTGGTCACAAAAGTGAAAGCAGAGACTTTCCTAATGTTATATGGTGAGTCAGTGGAAGCACCAACAGGCTGGGCCAGTATTCTAACTCATTGTCTAGTGATCTTCTTTCTCTAGTCTCTGGGTGCATACTGATAAAATGTGCCATAGTGGGAGATATGGAAGATGGTTTGCAGATGGCAGCTGGGTTCCTCTGAGAAATCAGAAAAAAGCAGTAGGAGATATGGCTACAGGCAATATAGAGCCTTTTGGGCCTCACTGAGACCCAGAGAAAAGTGCTTAGGAACTCAGGAAACAGTCGGGAGAGCTGCATCCTAGACCCAGGAAAAACAACATGGATAATTTCTTATTCTTCACTTTCCCAAGAGCACACAAGTAAAGTTCTCTTAATGTCTGGTGACATATTCATGGTACTTGAAGTGAAAGTGGGGACAATTCTAATGTAGATGTAGAATTGGCTCCTTCCTGGTATACAAGCAGGCAAGATAATCAAAATCTTAGTGTTACATGGTACCTTAATTCATAAACACGAATGGAGCATTGACTCTGTCATACGTTCTGTTGGGTATTATGGATAGTGTTAAATAATGCATTATTTTTAGCCTCAAAGAGGGAATAATCTAGTAGAGTAGATAGGTAAGCAAACAGAAAATTACTAAGAGTAATAAGACTGATGCTGGAGATTAGTTTGGGGAACTGTACATTATTCACCCTTTCAGTATCATTGTTCAGTGGTTATCCAAAATTTTGCCTGTATCTAGAGATGGGAAAACTTACTCACTTTCTAAGCATATATTCCCTAAGAGTTCCCACTACCTCTGCAAGTCCTAAAGGCAGAACATGGCAGTTAAGGACTGAGTAGAGTTAATAAACAAACAAATAAACAAGAGGGCAATTTAGTACAATATGTATAGCTCTGAAAATTTATTGACAAAGGAAGGGTTAAATAAACCAGGAAGCAACCATTCTAGAAATTATTATGCAGCTTTTGAAAAGAATAAAACATCTTTAATATATTTGGTTAAGTGAATAAATAATGTTGCAGAACAATACATAAAATATAACCCCAATAATAAATTACACTTATGTAGAAGTATTATATATGAGTATATCCAAAAAATGCTCTGAAAAGATATGAGGTCTGACAATTAAGTTCACGATCTCATCCTAGAAAAAGTGTTACATATTTTATTGCTAAATATCACTATGGTCACCTTTGAAGTATTCCCCTTGGGAAGCTATGCACCAACACCAGCATCTAGTTCAACCATCAAAGCAATTTTGTAACTCTTTTCCTGGAATGGCCAACAGAGCTGTTGACATATTACCCCTGATGTTCTAAATATCATCAAAATGTCTGCCTTTCAATATTCCCTTTATCTTTTAATAAAGAAAAAAGTCATTTGGAGCCAGATCAGGTGAGTAGGAAGAGTATTCCAATACAGTTATTTATTTACTGGTTAAAAACTCCCTCATAGACAGTGCTGTGTGAGCTGGTGCATTGTCATGAAGCAAGAGTTCCTTCAGGGCCATTTTTGCATACACCTTTCTTGTGCCAAGATTTTCAGTTATGATTTTCCTGTTTCTCTATCCATGTTTATTTGGTCTGTTATGCTTCTTGCAGTCAGCCAATAATTTTGACACACAATTCAATGAATTTTTGCAATGTTTCCATCAGTTCTGTTTGTTACAGACCATCCTAACCTCTATTCATCAGTGACGCTTTCTCTCCTCTCAGAAAAATGTTTAGTCCATTTGTACACTGCTGTTTTCCTCATGGCATGATCCCATAATCTCGGACTAACATGTCCCTGATTTTACTTCCGCTCTTGCCAACTTTAACAAGAAGTTTAATGTTTGTTTGTTGCTGTAATTCAAGCTCGGCCATTCTCACAATGACATACAAAAACATGCAACAACAATATTGAATGCCACTCAGCAAGACACCTTCACATGTCGACACAAACATAACTGTGAGACACTGATATAATGAAATTATGAAACCTTACTGAGTTGTTTGTACAGTTCTGTCAATGTAAGCACATAGTGGCAAGTTCACAAACTTAATTTTCAAACTTTGTACATTACAGACTTAACACTGTTCACTTCAGAGTACACAAGTGGGTTGGAATGAGGGTTTGGAGGGAAGAAGTGGTCTCCAAATCAGGATACTTAACTCTTAATCCCAAATCCCCTACAGATTCATACTGTAATATCAGACAATTCCTGTCATTTTTCCCAGATTCAGGTTTTTTTTTTCTTTTTTGCCTTCAAAAGGAGAGGGTAAACGTGTTGTTCTGTAAAGTTCTTTCCAACTCCACTTTTTCTACTCTGTTCTTGCAATTTCTTCTTCTTCTTCCTAGATTTGTAAAAGTGAATGTTGAGATTAAATTTAGGAGTTGGCATTTATATCTCTTAAATTTCATCTTGCTCATTTTGGTCTAGGATTCCAGATCATTTTAAAATCATGATCTTTTATTTTATGGTATTAGCTTTGGGACATCTGCAACACTGATATGCGTTCCTTAAATGTATTCACTCATCTTTTATTTTTAAAATAATGTTAAACAAGACATGGCTAAGTCAGTGTTTCTAAGCTGACACAAAACTAGCACTCATTTATATGCTGCATAACCCATTCATACTCTGCAAATATAACAATATTCTCCTCTCATTTTTTTCATTTTTCAACATCTGACCCACTGAAACACTAATAGGAGATTTTGTCAGGTACTTTGCTGAAATAAAGATGACACTTCACTGATTTGCCAGCCTAGTAATCATGTTACAAAATACAATTTAAATAGTTTTGAATTTATTAATCTTAGTGAAGCCAAGATGGCTCCTGGTGATCTCTTTTCTTTTCTAGGTCTCCACAAACCATTTAATATTCTCTTCTACAATTTTGATTTGCATTATTTTCTGTTTCCCTATTTCCAGCATCTGACTTTTTACCAACTTATTTCTTTTTAAAATAAAATCGGTATATTTGCCAATCACTAGTCTTCAAAGACTAACAGAAAAGTTCTTGGACCAGGCTACTGAGGAGAGCAGTGGCCAAACACCAATTCCAGACCCACTGAAGCCTTGTGGCATCTGGTTTGAAACTGAGTGCTCCCTGGGCATACCTTCTCCTTACTTAGACTCATAGGATTAATAAACAATTGAAGAAAGAAGGGCTTTCAAGAGAGCACTGAGCCTAGAAAGATTATGGCTTTGGTATTGCATTTAGAGTTTTCTAATAGATTCAGAACATAACTTAGATTCTGAAATTCCTTGAAAAGTGAGTTAGGGTAATATGGTCATTTGAATATTCATTAATTCATTCAACAAAATAATTAATACCTACCGGGAATACAGAACTGAGTCAGATATGAGACCTTTCCTTAAGAAAATCATAAAGAAGATGAGAATGGTACATAAATGAAAATTTTAAAACACACCTTTGAAATTGATAGACCTGAGAACAACTTAATTTTTCAAACATATTCCTAGTAGTTTTGTAACCGTATTCTTCTGAACTTACTTTTTGTGACATCTAGAAAATATAGTATCAATGGAGGCAGGATAATAGAAGGATCTTAACATTGTCAGGAGATGCAGGCGCTAGTCTTATCTGTGTCACTGTCTGCTGGTGTGATCTCAGAGCAGTCTCATTTTCTCTCTAAGCCTCAGTCTCCTTATCTGTAATATGTGGTGGTAAGAGAACATAGGAAAACCAGAATTAGTTCTTCCTGAATTATACGTACCAACTTGAGATGTGTCATTACACCTTTCTAGTGGAATTCTGTCATGTTGTTCATGTTGAATGTAGTTAGCAGGAATGAAGTAAATGGTGGTAACAGATTAAGCTCAGCCAAGAAATGGAGCATCATCCATTAGCTGTCTGTGAACTACAGGTCAGCAGTAGTGGACACAATCCATGAAACCTTAGAGCACGTCAGTGAAAGATACTCTTATGCTTGAAACACAGCTTTCAGTAAAGACTAAATTCCAAAATATAAGGCACAAAAGAAAAGTTATGTGCATTTAAGCTTCTTCCAAATGAGAGAGATCAATCTTTCAACAATGAAAAAAAGAACAATAGAAGGTTGGGCAGAACAGCTGAAATGAACTCATATATACAAGCACCTACTACGTGCTAGGCTTTATAATTAAGATTTGAAGCTAGAAAGAAGAATCTGAGGTCAATTCTGACTTCAAAGAGGCAATTAATTTATTCATCAAGAATATATTATATGCCTACTATATGCCAGGCACTGTTCTAGGTGTTTAGGGTACACCAATAAACAAAATAGATTTTTAAAATTCTGCATTTGGAGAGCAAAGGTTTTATGTGATGTGGAGTTTACTGTCCTCGGCACTATGGAGTAAAGAATGACAATTTATCCTTCCTGTTCTAGGTTCTTGAAAATTAGTTGAGGAAATAGTACTACTCATTGCAACACAAGACCAATTAAAGACAGTGTATAATCAAGTTTAACAATCTGTGGCATGAATATGTTTTTCTCTTTTGCCTGTACTGCTACAACCTCTGTTAAATAATTATTTATGTAAAGTTGAGTTGATTACATATCTCAGCTTATGGCACTTATTATAACTGATCCATGCAAGGTTCCTTTGATGTTTTCATTTGTTTATTTAGCCATCTATTTATTTTTTTCCCTTCCACCTCTATTTCTGACTCCCATTCCTTCACCTGAGCATTTCATCCTTCAGGCACTCAATCATTTCATGAATCTTTTGTTGGTTTCTGCTCAAATGTCACATCTTCAGAAAAATCTTTCCTGATTTTTCTGTCTTGAATCTCACCTTCTTGTCACTATCTACCCTCTTAACCTGCTTCATTTTTTATAGAATGCATCACTACTTAAATTTCAGTTATTTATCTCCTTCACTAGAACATAAACTTCATAGAGATAGTGGCTTTATGTCATACAGCACTGCATTCCTAAATCCTAAAACAGTGCCTAGCATAAAGTAGGTGATCAACTAATATTTGTCAAATGAATGTATTAGTGAAAGAATAAATAAATAAGTAAATACATGGAAGATTAGTAATGGAGAAGTTGAAAAGTTTCTCTAGATAACTCATAAACTCATGAAGTATTAAGCAACTCATAAAGTATTGTATATGTGTATAATTAATCTTTTGCCTTGTCTGCTCTTTTATCTCTATATTCCTTCAACAAATATTCTTTGCCTGCTTATGACAGGCACTGTGCTAGGCACTGGAGAGACTAAAGCAAATAAGACAAGGTCATTCATTTCCACAAGAAGAGTGTAGTTTAATGAGAAAAAAAGAGATAAATAGTTAATTATACTAGTTGTGACAGAAACTTTAATAAACATATGGACAAAGTGCTATGGGATCCTAGCGAAAGAGGCAATACATTTCAGAAAAGCCAGTTTTCTGGATGGACAAGGAGATATTTTATTTATCCTTTAAATAAAAATTTATGGGAACTTGCTATGTGCCTACTCTGTGCTAGATGCCAGTGACACAGCAACAACTGTGACTGAGGTCCAACATGAGGCATAACTGAGCACCAAACAAGAAGCATTCTCCCTCCAGAACAGCTGAAACCAAATCACAACCCAGGGCTCATATACTGCCAGTGTGAGAGGCTTTGGCCCAAGCAATTGAAAAGTCCAGCAAAAACAAGGGACGTTTTGGTAGCCATCTGGAAGAAGCCATGCTCTAGAGAAGGAAAACAAACAGAGGTTTCATATAAGCTCAAATAGACCCTGCTAATTAACATTGCTTCAGTTTCCCAAAATGGAAAGGCGCATCTGGAAGTACATTTTGTTTCAATGTTTGAAGTTAACTTCTGAGATCCAAAAGCACAGAAACTGGATTTATGGAATACATTTGGAATTCAAACAACTAAAAAGCTAACAACAGAGGTTGCAACAGTACATTTCAAAATGGTGTAGTTAAGAGTGTAAGTATAAACCCTCCAGATACTCTTGAGTGACCTCATTTGCATTCAACATCCATTATTACCTGGAAGCATTTGTTTTGTAAGCACAACTGCTATTATTCATCATTCTTACATGAGCAACTCTAGCTAGCATGCTCTAGGGTGAAGAGCTTCATGTTTAAAATAGAACAACAAAGTTGGTCTATAAATAATTTTGTTTAGTTGAAAATTATCACGGTTTCATATTAATCATTGCAAATAAAATAAATAATACAAATCCAATAATCATTTTACTGGTTATATTAAACTACATTTAACAAAGTTATTGATGTCTCTGAGTTACACCAGTTAAGGCAGCTAGTGATAAAATAAAAGTTAGACATGATGTACCTAAAACTCAGCACAAACACTTAAAATATCCATAATAGACTATTATCACAATGCAACATATTATATATTCTTCTGATATTGTGCAGTTGACTATCATTTTTAGAGGAGTTCATGTGCCAAACCAATAGGTCAGAACCTTGGTTGTCAACTTGAGTAGGCACATACAGACTGATTTTTTAAAAAGACTAAGACAAAACTAGCACCTTCCTAATTAATGATGTCCTTAGAAGAAGGTTAAATATCAAGTTCAGACATGCTAGGAGCCTCATTTCAATGTCTGCATGAAAAATAACTTAACCATGCAGTCCAAGTTAGTGCAGAACTGGTTTTCAAAGAGTCCACATTTAGTACATTTCACACACACATTTGCATGTGAATTCTGTTTTTTAATTATAATTGTTTAAAGCAACCTTAAGATATGTTTTGAAAATAATACTAAAATCAAATTTCTGGATTTTCTGAAATGTTTCCATTAGATCAGTATAGTTGCCTATCAACTCAAAAAGCAAACAGCAAGAGTATAAATTCTTATTTCCTTTAGACCAGTTTCTTGAATTGTGGTTTGTAATTTCTTAGAAAGGCATGAAATTAATTTAGTGGGTGAATTGGGACCGGTATATATAAATATATGTGTATATGAGTATGTGGGAATATATGTGCATATGTATATATATACACATACATATACATATTTATATATGTATACATGTATATATTATTTATACATGTATATTCAATTGCTATCTATATATGTATATATGTCATATATATGGCATCAGCTTGTTTCACATAGGTATTTTTTTATTTTAAAGATATGGGGTACAATTCAGGGTTAAGTATACAAATGTTCATTATGCAGGTACCCTTGTTGATGAGGTGTGCCCCCTCTCCCCCAGCAGACTCCCACTACTGCCAATCATGCTTCCCCTCCCGCCAGCAGTTTCCCACTACTGCCAATTGTTTTCTTATAGTATTACAATAATTGTTCAAGGTCTGTTTATGAGTGAGGACATGTGGTACTTAGTTTTTTGTTTCTGTGATAGATCACTCAGTATTAAAGACGCTAAGTCAATCCATGTTGCTGTGAAGTTCATAATTTTGTCCTTCTTGATGGCTGCATAATTGTATATGTACCACATTTTTAAAATTCAGTCCTTTTTCTATGGGCAGTGCAGTTGGTTCCATGTTTTTGATATTATGAACAATGTTGCAGTAAACAATACATGTTCAGGTATCTTTTTCATAGAGTCATTTGAGTTCCTCTGGGTATATTCCTAGTAGGGAAATTGCAGGGTCTTATGAAAGGTCGATTTTTAGATCTTTGAGGAATTGTCAAACTGTTTTCCACAGAGGTTGTATTAGTTTACACTTCCATCAACAGTGGAGAAGTGTTCCCTTTTCCCTGCTTCCTTTCCAGCATCTGTTGTTTTTTGAGTTGTTGATGATTGCCATCCTGACTGGAGTTAGGTGGTATATCAGTGTAGTTTAATTTGTATTTCTTTGATTGCTAGTGAGGTTGAGTAATTTTTTCATGTATCTGTTGGAAGCTCAAATGTCTTCTTTTGGAAAGTGTCTGTTCATATCTTTTGCCCACTTTGTAATGGGACTGTTTGTTTGTTTTTTTATTTTCGGCACCTTTGAATTCCTTGTAGATCCTAGAGGTTAGGCCCTTGTCAGATATACAGTTGGCAAATATTTTTTCCCAGTCTGTAGGCTGTCTCCCTTCTCTCTTGATGGTTTATTTGGCTTTGCAGTAGCTTGTCAGTTTGATGAAGTCCCACTTATCTATAGAACGTATATTCCGTGGTTGTTGGGTGGAGTGTTCTGTAGGTATCCTTTAAGTCCATTTGGTCAAGTATCACATTGAGGTTCCGGATCTCCTTGTTGATTTTCTGTCTTGATGATCCGGCTAGACTTGTGAGTGGAGTATTTAAGTCCCAAGCTATGATAGTGTTAGAGTCAATATCTTTTTTTAGTTTACCTAGAAGCTGCTTTATGAAAGTTGGTGCTCCTATGTTGGTTACATATATGTTTAGGATGGATATTTCTTGTTGATGGATTGAACCTTTTATCATTATGTAGTGACCATTCATATCTTTTAAATTTTATCTTAAAGGATATTTTTTCTGATATTAAGATTATGACTCCTGCTTTCTTTTGTGTTCTGTTAGCCTGAAATTGTGTTTCTCATCCTCTACTTTGAGTCTGTGAGTGTCCTTTCTGGTGAGATGAGTCTCTTGGAGACAATATATTGCAGCTTCATGATATTTTATCCATTTTTCCATTCTATGTCTTTTCAGTGGTGCATTTAGTCCATTCACATTCAAGCTAATTATTGAGATGTGAGAGTTTATCCCTGTCATGAGGTTCTTATAGAGTTTGTTGTTGTTGTTATTTGTTTATTTTTTTATGGATTTCTTTTGATTTTTTGGTTGATTTATGTCTGTTTTCAGACTTTTTCCTGCATGCTTAGGAAGGGTGTTGTTCTTCTTTTTTTCCTTTCCTCTATGTTTAATACTTTCTTAAGTGTTTGTTGTAGAGCTAGTCTGGAGGCAGTGTAAGCTCTTAGGGATTGAATGTCTGGGAAGGATTTTAATTCTCCATCACTGATGAAGCTTAGCTTAGCTGGGTAGGTAATTCTTGGTTGAAATCTTTTATCTTTGAAAACCTTGAAGATTGAACTCCAAGGTCTCTTAGCCTGAAGAGTTTCTGTGGATAATTCTGCTGCTATTCTAATTGGTCTTCCCTGGTAGGTAGAGTGAGTTGGAGTCTCACTCTGTTGTCCAGACTGGAGTGCAGCGGCCATTCCCAGCCACAGCAGCCTCGATCTGCTGGGCTCCATTGATCCTTCCGCCTCAGCCTTCCAAGTAGCTGGAACTACAGGCGCGCGCAACCACACCTGGCTAATTTTTTTGATTTATTGTAGAGATGAGGTCTCACCAAGTTGCCCAGGTGGGTCTCAAACCCACGGGCTCAGGTAATCCACTCGCCTCAGCCTCCCAAGGCATGGGATTACAGGCTGAGCCACCGAGCCCGGCAGGATTTTTTCTTTTATACCTACTTTGTGTAGTCAAGTTACTATGTGTCTAGGGATTGGTCTTCTCATTTGTTGTCTTGCAGGGGTTCTCTGAATCTCTTGTGTTTGAATAGTCACATCACTAATGAGATGAGAGAAGTTTTCTTGGATAATTTCATGGAATTTTTGCTCCCGAGTGGTCTCTGTCTCTCTATCTGCTTCAGGAATTCCAATTAATCTTTGGTTCGGTCTCAAAATAATTGCTTTTTGTTTATTAAACATATTTTTTATTTTAAAATTGTGGGGTACAATTAAGGGTTAGGTATACAAATATGCATTGTTCAGTCACCCTTGTTGATAAGGGATGCTCCCCCATTCCCAGACAGATATTGACTACCATTAATCCCACCACCCTTGCCCTCCCTGTCCCCCTCATAGATTACCATCACTGTTGATCCTTTTCTTATAGTATTGTGATAGATGTTCAAGGTCCACTTATAAGTGAGAACATGTGGTACTCAGATCTTTGTTGCTGTGAAAGATCACTCAGTAATGTACACCCTAGTTCCATCCAGGTTGCTGCGAAATTCATGATTTTGTTCTCTTTTATTGCTGCATAGTATTCCATCTATCTCTTGAAGGTTTTGTTCTTTCTTTTTAAGCTTCTTTTCTATGTTTTTAGCAGTTTGGGTTAGTTCCATGTTTGGGCCTCAAGATCTGAGATTCTTTCTTCTGCTTGGTTAATTCTGCTTTCCATGCTTATCAGCTTTTTATTTATTTCATTCACTGTATTCTTTATTGCTGATATCTCAGTTATCAACTTCTTCATTCTTTCCTCTTGTCTCTCCTCAATTCTACCTATTCTTTCTTAATAAGTCTTGATATCTGGATTTGTGGTTTAAGACCAGTCATTCTGGGGGCTCTTCATTGTTTGCATTCAGAAGTCTATATTCTCAGTGGCTAACTTCCCAGGGGCTGTGTGAGTCCCATATTCTTTCTTTGGTTTTTGTTCTTTTGTGTACATTTTCCTCCCCTTTTACTTACCTTTTCTTTACTTCTGTTGTTCAGGGATGGGGAGGTGGGTAGCTTTTACTTCTGTTTGCTCAGTCTCCTATTCTTCCTTATGTGGATCTGCTGACTTTGTTCAATTCTGAAGTTGGACTGTGGATGGGTGGGCTGTCCTTTTTTCAGTTTTGGGATTTAATTGAGGGGAGGAGCTGTGATTCAGAAACTATCTGCAGATTCCAGTATCTGCTGACAAGTGTGTGGACCCCCTGGAACCTTCTTCCCACTGCCTTACAATCTGTCCATGTAGTGGAGGTATAGGTTTATTCTCTGGAAGAAAAATGAGGTAAGGAAAAGGAAAAGAATTGGAAAAAGAAAGAGGGAAACGAGAGGAAGGTGGGGAGAGAGAAGAAGAGGGAAAACAGACAGGCATAACAACTAACAAATGAAAAGAGACACAAAGAGAGACAGAAAAGATAAAAAAAAAACATCCAGATAAACATGGAAACACACAAACTGACAAAAAACCCCATATTGATGTAGTCTCCCTCAGAAATACCCATACACAAACAGAAAGTCTAGAAAAAAGCAATAAAATACAGAAACAAAGCAAATACAAAAATGTAATCAAAACAAAAAGAAAGAGGAAAAAAAAACCTAAAGCAAAAAACAAACAAAACCAAGCAGAACAAACAAACAAAAATATTCACTCTGAAGCAGTTCCTGTAACTTCAACTTCCTTTCAGCTCTAGTCTCCAGCACCTCCCCTCTGCTCTCAGTCAGTGCAGGCTGATAGGGTTGCTGGCAGCATGGGTCAGATGTCCCAGGGACTACTGTGGGAGCAGGGTGGATCAGATCTGGACTCACCTGGCTTGCTGTCACTGTTGTCAAGTCTCCCACTCAGATCTGGCATGTCTGTGCTTGTTCCAGGGACATCTGTCTCTCCCAGTTTGATGAGATAACCTCTAGGTCCCAGATTGGAGGCTGGGTGGAGCTGGATGGAGCAATGCACTTCTCTGCCTGGGCCTAGGACAGAGAAAATGACTCCTGTTAGCATTTCCTCACTGATGGTAGGAATCCTCTCCAGCTCTCACCTATCTGCTCTCTCCATGGATGTGGGGATCCAACTGCTTTGCTATCACAGGTGATGGCGTGAGCTGGGTGCCAGCTGATAAGGATCAGCTGTATTCAGCAGCCTTTTCTTAGGAGAGCCCAGGGAACAGCTGATGATCCTGCACACCAGCAGCTCCAATCTCAGGATGGTGGTGGGTTTCAGTCACCTCCAGAGGAGATTCCCAGGTGCATTAACCTGAGTATCCCCTCAGATGGACTTTACTCACCCACCAGCACACACCCATTCATGCAGAGTCTTTATGGACACTCACTTTTGTGGAGACTCTCACAAAAGACTGTCCCATCGCCATCTTGCTGGAAATGCCCCACATTGGTCTTTAATACAAATTATTTTCAGAAAAGTTTGAACTCTGTCATACACACAAACACACACACACACACACACACAAACCACACACACACGCATATGTGTCTATATACCAATTAGTCATGCATATTTTCTTACTGTAAATCTCAGCCAATAAAAATTCAAAAGTATTGCTTTAGATCCCCCATTCATTTATGACCCAGGACTTACAAAGATGCCCATTTGTTTTTCAAGCCTATATCCTCTAGGTTGCCTGTAATACCTATTTTATTTTGGCCCGTCTTTACCAATGTCATCTCTTATTGTTTGCTCCAAAGAGCCTGACTGGCTTCCTTAATCTTAGCCTTCTTACCACAACCAACCACACACAAACCACAGTCATTTCTTTCTTTGATATTTTCCTTCTCCCAACTCTCTTGCTTAGTGTATAATTTACCTCTTCTGTACTCATCCAATTTCTATTTCTACTTCAAGATCCAGCATAAGGATGATGGCTTCCATGGAGTCGTATCTGACTATACATTTCTAACAATTGGCACTGACATCTCTCTCCTCTCTTTTTAATTTAACCATGATACTGGTCTTTTGTGCCATATATCTCAATACCTAAAAAAAGTAGGAATCTCAAGGAGACACTTGAAAGGCAAGACTATTTTATCTAACTCTGACAAGGGCAATGCAGGCCAGAATAATCTTCATCCAAGTAACTTGGAAAGTACATTCCACATCCAGGTTTCTGGGTCTTGTGGTCAGACTTCTTGGATAAGAATCTTAAGTGTGGGGTGTAGGAATCTGGATGTGTATCATTTTGGGAGGGGCAGCTGTGATGTCAAATTGAGTATGAAAATTGATGAGCCGGGCTCGGTGGCTCAGCCTGTAATCCCGCGCCTTGGGAGGCTGAGGTGAGTGGATTGCCTGAGCCCGCGGGTTCGAGACCCGCCTGGGCAGGCGAGACCTCATCTCTACAATAAATCAAAAATTAGCCGGGCGTGGTA
>CAUYQG010206791.1:0-11447 GCA_963574415.1 Tarsius wallacei | reverse complement strand
AAGGGAAATGTTTTGCCAATGCAGAAGAGGTGAAACAAAAACCAGCTGAAGCACTAAAAGGCATCAAAATGGACAAGTCCAAAAACTGTTCTGAGCAGCAGGAAAAGCATCTCTGTAGGTGTCTTGCATCAAACGGAGAGTGCTTTGAAGGCGGCTGAAGTTTAAACATGTCAGAATAAATACACAATTTTTAATAAATAAATTCTGGGTTTTTGAGTCCCCCTTGTATTTCTATTTCCCGTGATCTGATCCTTCCCACATTCACTGTGACTTTTAAAAGACTGCTAATAGAGGGACTTGCTTCATGCCCACAAGTACCCGCAACGCCCTTGCGTGGGAGTGTTCTGAGACACTTGAACACTTTCAGTTCTCAGACTTTTCTCCCCCTACTGGGGCTTTCATTCCCCTTCATCACATGGGGGTCTCTGGCACTTCCAGTTGATTGCCATTCATCTTACGGATGAGTGCAATAGTTAGCACTCCTCTGGTTGTAAGTGACAGAAAATCAGTGTCAGCTTACTTCTGCAAAGGAAGCAAGGAGGTTACTCAGCCAGGCGAAAGAAGGCAGGGGTGCCACAGGGTCTGAGGGACACTGGAACCATGGACTGGAACCTGCCTGGATCCCATGCTCATGTCCATAAGATAGAAGATGTGAGATCATGCAATGACCATGTCCTCCATGCTGTCTTTGCTTCTCCCACAAGACACTGGGTCTTTATATGAATGGGAAACATGGCCACTGAATGGATTTTCCATCTTACAGGATTTGATCACCCGAAACTGACAGATCTCTTTTGCTTCGATTCCAAAAACTCCTAGGAAAGGATTCACTGGCCGGGGCTGCAAGGAGATCATCCCTAGACAAACCAACGGGGCCAGGGACCCAAGCCAAGTTCTGGTATTATGACAATCCCCCCATCAATTATTTGGCCAAAGATATATGCAATTTCTAGAAAAAAGGGCTAGACAGAAAAGCTCAGAGGTTGGACACACACACCTCAAAAGCAAACAAGCATTAGCACATCTGAGCCTTACAATGCTCCTCCCCTGTCTCCCGACCCAAGTGGTAGGACTGTGTGCTCCTTGTCAGCTTCCCAGTGCACATAAAGCCAAACTCTTGACTTCTCTGAACACTTTGACAGCAGCTCGGCTTATCCTTTCTACTGCTGATATGTTCATTCTCATACTTGCCCCCTTATTCCCTGCATTCGAATCTGTCATTGTACCATCAAAGGCCAGTCTGCACACCTCCCGTGGATGGCGCCATCTGCCTACCTAAAGTCATAGCTGAGGGCATCGTTGCATTTTCTCTGAAATGGATAGCACATCCCCTAGCCTGGCCATCAAAGCTGCTTTCACAAAAGGAATCGCCATGATCTGTTCATTTTTTTTTTCCAAGAACATCGGCATGCCCGGCATGGGCTGTGTCTAGAAGTAGGAAAGAAGCCGCTGGTGAGAGACGAGGGCCCCAGAGGGGACGCCCAACACCCAGGCGGACAGGCAGACACAGGCACTCATGAGACAAGTCCGGGATGGTAAGTGCTGGAGGTCATCCAACCGTGGGATGTGGAAGCCTGAGAACGAAGGAGCTAGTTCGGGAAGGTGAGTGAAATGGGTAAACGTCCCCATGATGGTAAAACAGACAAGTTTCCTTTCCATCTCATGTCAGGAGGAGACTGCTGGAGTCATAGGATCGTAGGCTAACCAAGCTCAGAAGCAAAAGTGACCTGAAAGATCACTTTCCATGGGAGCTTCTGCCCAGGGTGCACATTTTTCCAGACAACCTGCCTCTGGGTGGCCACCCATGATGCAGACCTCTTAGGGATCGTAGGGGGATAGGTCAGCATAATGGAGAAAGCAAAGGCTTGGGCCAGACACACTGGGCTTTAAAACTCAACACTTATAACCTCTGTGATCCAGGTGAACAGTTTAGTCCCTCTGAGCCTCAAGACATCTTGTCAGTGAAGCAACATTGCGTGACCCAGCATATGGGGCTGCTGGGGGGGTGGCCTTGGCTACTGGTCTCCTTGAAGAGCCCCAGTCTACTGTGGGACAAATAGAATTGTTAGGAAGCTCATTGTTGGGTTAGGAGGAAATCCACTTCCTGTGAATCTTGTAAGCATCAGTCCTGATTTTACACTCCGTCCAGGGTAAAGGAAAAAGAAGCCTTTCCGTTTACTACCTACAAATCGCACAGAGTGGACTGTGGTGATATACCCTACTAGTGCCCTCTGGCCACAGCTGTCCTCTCCCTGCTGCGGTCAAATCTCCTGGCTTCTTGCTAAATCTTTGTATGTGTTTTCCAAATTCAGCCCTCAGAGATTCAGACTAATAGCCCTCACAGTGTCTGCTTATTACAATAAATGGGCTTTAAATTAAGTTTTAGGTGCCCACGATAGAATCCCATAAAGTGGAAATGTCAGAAGTTGAAGAAAGTATAACTGTTTGACAGTTGGAGACAGAACCATGAGATAGAGGAATTCAAACCAGCTCATGGGGTCACACAATAGATGTTTTCTGTTGCAGGAGAAATAGTATATGGGCTCTCCCGCCTCTCCAAAATCAAATTCATTGTGTTCTGATAAGATGCCGAGAGGGATCCCACTGACAGATATAAAATATTCAAACCACAGCCTCGGTGGCTGAATGCCAAGCTTTTAGCTCTCTTACACACCAGCTTTGGCAACGCAAAGCAAATAAAACGAGGTCTCTTTCATGAGAGAATGACAATCTCCTCCTGACCCGTATACAATACACCCTCCTCTGACCAATGGTATTTCAGTGAATCTGCAAACTGCACACCAAAACGATATGTGATATTATAGAGAGAAAGTCAAGTTTCTGCCCACATTTCCAAATGTGTTTTGCGGGGCTGTGGAGGAAGGGGAATTTGCAGACTTTAACATCATTTTTAAAATGTAAGGGGAGATGACTGCCATCTTCAACTTCTTCCCACTTTGCTATTTATCTGCCATTGTTGTTCCTCTCAGCAGGTAAAGGAGTGAATGACTATGCTGTCATAAGATCAGGAGTCCGCCGGGCTCGGTGGCTCAGCCTGTAATCCCACGTTTTGGGAGGCCGAGGTGAGTGGATTGCCTGAGTCCACAGGTTAGAGACCCGCCTGGGCAACTTGGTGAGACCACATCTCTACAATAAATCAAAAAAATTAGCTGGGCATGGTAGCACATGCCTGTAGTTCCAGCTACCTGGAAGGCTGAGGCGGAAGGATCGCCGGAGCCCAGCAGGTCGAGGCTGCGGTGGCCGGGAGCAGCCACTGCACTCCAGTCTGGGCGACAGAGTGAGACTCCAACTCAAAAAAAAAAAAAAAGAAAGATCAGGAGTCATGGAAGAGACCAACCGTTGCCAATTACATCATATTTCTATTTCGAGATGCTTCTTTGGAAATGATATGTCCATGGGGCATGTCCCTTGGGGAATAATGGAGGAACGAGGGAGACATTTTTCAAAATGCTTGGGGTAGCTATCCAGAAACTAAAGTGCTAAGCAGGCCTGTGTTCAAGGGGCGCTGTCCTTTGTGGCTGAGTGTGACCCTGCTGTTGGGACCATTTTCGGAGTCAGCCCGCTGCAATGAAACATTCTGCAACCATAATTAAGTGCTGTTTGAAAAAGTCTTTTTGAAGGGGAGAAGACATTTGTCGAGTGAAAATGCCGACAAAGAAGGGCTGGTTTGGAGGTCATCAACACACGGGGTCGTGTTGGCTGCGAATGCAAGTCAGACACCTAATGGGAAAGAACAGGCATGAGAACTCTTAGAGGAACTTGAGGCTTAAAAGAAAAGTAGACAGGAGCACAGAGACAAAGGTCCCAGAAGGCTTCGCTCTGAAGCCACACTCCAAAACTGAGCGGGCTGGAACAGCCGACCGCCTGAGCAAGCCAGTCTGTTCACATCTAACTAAGCACCACTTTTAAATCTGTAAAATGGAACAACAGTGATGTCCAGCTCACTGCAAAGCATTGAGCGCAAGGCCTGGGACACAGAAAAAGCACGATTGTAATTAGCTATTAGTGGAGTGATGACAATTAGAACCACTTAGACTTGGGGGGAACCACAAGCTAGGCTGCTCTCCCTGTAATTTTCCAAAGGCTCTTCTGGTGCCTGAAATAGGTCTTGGGCGAGCGAGGTCACTGGCTGGGGTACACCAAGCCTGAGCCATAACAGTCCCTAGGCTCTGTTTCTCCCCCTTGGATTGCTCTCCAACCCCCTATTCCCTCCCTCACTCTGTGGTTGACCAGATGCCCCATGGAGCTCCAGTGCTTGTAGCTATTTGTTGTTGTTGTTGACTTGAGTTCTCACCGTGTTGCCCAGGCTGGAGGGCGGTGGCATGATCATGGCTCACCGTAGCCTCGACTTCCTGGGATCAGACGATCCTTCCATCTCAGCCTCCTGCGAAGCTGGGACTACAGATGCACGGCACCACACTGGGCCAATTTCTTGATTTTTTTAAAATAGAGATGAGATCTTGCTATATTGCCCAGGCCAGTCTCAAACTCCTAGGCTCAAGCAGTCCTCTTGCCTCAGCCTCCCAAAGTGCTGGGATTATAGGAGTGAGCCACCACGCCCGGGTTGTGCCTATTAAAATGTTCAGGAGCAGCTGGGCCCAGTGGCTCAGCCTGTAATCCCGCACCTTGGGAGGCTGAGGTGAGTGGACTGCCTGAGCCCGCGGGTTCGAGACCCGCCTGGGCAACTTGGCGAGACCTCATCTCTACAATAAATCAAAAAAATTAGCCGGGCGTGGTAGCGCGCGCCTGCAGTTCCAGCTACTTGGAAGGCTGAGGCGGAAGGATCGCCGGAGCCCAGCAGGTCGAGGCTGCGGTGGCCGGGAGCGTGCCACTGCACTCCACTCTGGACGACAGAGTGAGACTCCAACTCAAAAAAAAAATGTTCAGGAGTCTCTCGGCTGAACCCTGGTTCCAGGAAGATGGCCTGGCACAGGGATTGCTCCCACTGTCCAGTGTAGTGAGCTTTTATTTGCAGGAATTATGCAAGATCTCGACATTAAAATGGTGCTACCATGTTAATGGGGGGTGACTTGGGGGTGACTCAATTGTTCATGTAGACAGAAGCCCTGTAAAAAATGTCCTCTGGGGCCCCCACATATCTCAGGAGCAGCCCTGGTGATAAGATGTCGCCCATGGCATTGGCTGCCCTTCCATTCCCATTCAGGAAGGGGACTCAGCAAGTCCAGGGGAAACATAGTCAGGAAATTCTATGGACCTAGATTATTCTGAATCTGGGCGATCCAGGACAATGCGAAGGCAACCTCAAGCCTTTTAACTTCTTCAACACAGCAAGCGAATTACTGGGGAGATGGGAAGCTCCCCCTCCCCCGATGCCTACCACTCACGTTGGTAAGCACTCCTGAAGGTCAACCAGCCACGGAAGATTTATGATGTTCGGATGGGAACTTTGGGAGGCCGAGGTGGGAGGATCGCTTGAGGCCAGAAGTTCGAGACTAGCCTGGGCAACAAAACAAGACGCCCTCTTCTCTACAAAAAAATAGAAAAATTAGCTGGGTGTGCTAGTGCACACCTGTAGTGGCTATGATAGGAGAATGGCTTGAGCCCAGAAGTTCAAGGCTGCGGTGAGCTGCAATTCTGCCACTGCACTCCAGCCTGGGTGACAGAATGAAACCCCATCACACACACACATACACACAAATGACTACCAGTCAAATACATAAAACTAAAGTGATGATCTTACATTTTGCCACCAGAAAAACCGCATGAAGTAATAATTCCAGAATGCCGCCCAACGTCAGGGGAAGTCACTCGCCGATATTGCTGGCTGTAGTGTGAAATGGTACAAGCCTTTGGAACAGCAATGGAGTAATACGTGTGAAGGGAATTTAAAATGCTGGTGCCCAGTTATATCACTTCTGGGAACGTTGCCCAAGAAAGTTACCATAAATATAGAAAAAGCCGTCAACGTTTCCATCCACAGCAGCTGGCCTCTGTCCCCTTTATTTTTCTCTCTTGTGAGAACTTCTGGAAAACTAAGTCAAACATGAGTTACACTCTAGGCTATTCCTGGCAATGAGTATAACGAATCTAGTCATATTTTTATTAAAACCACCATGTATTGATTCTTTACTAAATGTCAAGCAGTGTGTGTAGTGTTTTATCGCGGCTGATTCATTGAACACTCACCACAAGCACCCACAACAATGAGCACATTACTTAGAATTCCTTCAATCCCAGGAAACATAATATCCCTGCTCAAGTGGCTTAGGCCAGGAGGAGAGTCCTGACCCAGGTGTGGGTGACTCCAAGATTGATACAGCCAGCGGCGCCATAATGGAAGGAAATACACACACACACATGTGCTTATATATATGGAATTGGCCCCCAGGATCAAGGAGACTGAAAAGTCCCACGACCTGCTGTCATAAGATGGAGACCCAGGAGAGAGGACGACACAGTCCCGGGTTGAGTCCAAAGGCTCAAGGCCAGAAGAGCCAATGCTGTAACCTCTGTTTCAAGTGCAGGAGAAGGCTGAAGTCTCAGTTCAAAAGCAGGGAGGCAGGGCAGCAAATTCCCCACCACCCAGGCCTGTAGCGGAGTGGACAAGGCCCACGTGCTGGGGAGGAGACTCTGCTTCATGCGGTCTACTGGTTCAGAGGCGAACCCCATCCAGAAGCACCCTCACATGCGCAGTCAGAATCACGTGTGACCGGGAATTGGAGCCCTCCAGTGGCCCCGTTGAGCTGAGGCATGCAGTGAGCCCCCCGGGTTCTCAGTGAGAGTCAGTTGCTCTCTCTCCTCGTGCATGTGGATGGGACCTTCCCTCGTGCCAGCGCACAGCGGAAACGTGCTCTAGGTCACGGCACTGGAGATGCACGGGGAAGAACACTGGGATCTTTTCTCTTCGCTTTTTTTTTTTTTTGAGTTGGAGTCTCACTGTCGCCCAGACTGGAGTGCAGTGGCCGCTCCCGGCCACCGCAGTCTTGACCTGCTGGGCTCCGGCGATCCTTCCGCCTCCGCCTTCTGAGTAGCCGGAATTACAGGCGCGCGCAACCACACCCGGCTGATTTTCCTTATTTATGGTAGAGATGAGGTCTCGTCAAGTTGCCCAGGCGGGTCTCGAACCCGCGGGCTCAGGCAATCCACTCACCTCAGCCTCCCAAGGCGCGGGATTACAGGCTGAGCCACCGAGCCCAGCTTCTCTTCACTTTTTATCAGGTGTTATATCAGTTGTGGGTGGACTCTGATTTCATTAACTCACTCCCTCATGGGTGTAGCCCATGTTTAATGGAAGAGTGGAAGCTTGGCCTTCATGAGACACGAGTTCCAATTCCAACTCTCGTTAAATCTTGGCTTTCGAGGTCCTTGTAAAATAAGAAATGGAACGCAAGGGAAAGTGACTGTCAATAGTCCCGAAATAATGAGGGCCGTAACTGAGAATATACTACATTCTTCACTCTCGACGCCTGTGATGCACAATTTCGATTCTTAGAACAAACGATAGCTCTTTCATTCACTTAACCAACATTTCTGAGCACCTGCCGGGTGTCAGAGATCCACTGAATCACCATTCCTGGTGGTAAAAGTCCCGGAATTTTCTTGTACTCTCCCACGGGCACCCAACAGCCAGCCCCAGGGATCCATATTATTAAACCGACATTGTTGCTTCCAAATAAAGACTGAAAGTCTTTGGGAATTGGGAGAATGTGTGTTACTTAGCAGTCAATGTGGCAGGACATCCACTTTTATTCTTTATGACCCAAACTCTTTTCCCGACCTTTCCTCATAAAAGCATCCTTGAACTTGACCTGCAGTGACAGTCTATCATGATGCCTGCCCTTCAGCTTCGTCAGAGGCCCAGAAATAATTCCACCCACTCACTCAGTGGTGCAGGTACTGCACGTCCCGACGTCAGCGGCGGCCTCACCCATGACCTTGTTCATTTGCAACCCATCAAGATCAACTCCGAGAAACAAGAATTTGCTCTCACAGTATCGCATCAGGCTTCTCCGAGTTGCCAGCCGGGTTCACTCTCTGTAAAGAGACCCGCTGTGATTGCCTAGTGACTTTGATGGGCTTGGTAAATATTACAGAAGGTGTTTCCCATGCTCCCAAATGTTGTTAGGCAGCATGGGGAGAGAAGCCAACATCGTGCAGAGGCATGACCTTCACAGGGGCAGACAAGAATTGACATCATGGCCTCAGGGGGAGGAAGCAGAACAACTTTGGGCTGGTTCACGCTTTCGCCCCCACCTTTCTCGGGATGCCGACATGTTTAGGGCTCCCTCCGAGAGCTTTGCTACTTTTTTCAAGGAGGGCAAGTCATTTGTTCCATATAAGTCTCAGTATTGCTAACTATACAAGGGGGATATTACCTTCACAGGATTGTCTTAAAAATTTTTAAAGATGTCATATGTAAAATGCCTGGAATAGTGTGTGGTACGTAAGACCATGCAAATGAAGGTCCTTGTGCATGCTTCTCACAACCCAGTCAAATGTCAAGGTGCCTGGCATGGCGGGCATTTGCTTTTCTGAGGGAGGTCTGGAGAAAAGTTCAAGACGGAGTGGCCTCTGGGACGGAACCCGTGATTTCAACAAGTTATTCCAATCCAAGTGTAGCTCAGGGAGGCAGAGTGGTTGGAAGTGAGGAGAGCTGGGCTCTATTTCTCACCCCGCCTCTCACGCATTCTCTCCACCCTGTTTGTCCCTGTAATCCATGTGTGACTTAGTTTCTGCCAGTCAGAGAGAGCTCAGCCCATCCTGACATAGACTGGTGCGGTTGGGACCCAAGTCAAGTCAAGGAGTAGATATGGAAGCTGCTACAAAGTTCTACAAAGGTGTTTCATGTACAGCCATTGCTCTTATTGTCAGTAAAATGAGTCATTGGGGCTAGATGGTCTTCAAGCTCACTTCAAGCTCTGACACTGTAGACCTTGTTGTCTTCAACTCACACCAGGACCTCGAGTCCGTGGCTTTTCCTCTTGCCTGCTGACAAACACAACAACAAGATACTTCAAGGGTGTCACACATTTTCTTACAGAGCAGGAAAAGCGCTTTGTCCTACAGCATTCCAATTTCACTTTAGATCACACAGTAGAACAAGCCAGAACCCCAAGGCTTGTTTCATGAGGTCAGCCTGAGCTGGCTGCCCATAACTGACTTCACACAAACCAGAATTTTAAGCTTGAGAGAGGCAGGACAGCTAGCGCGGGTTTGACAGAGATAGATACATTTCCAACAGGCAGGTTTTAGCAAGCATCCAGACATCTTAAAACTTACATTTTACTGCAGGCCAAGCTGGCGGCCTACCCCACCACCTGGGCAAATCAAAAGAAAACCCCATCAAATGCAAGAATAGGACAGTCCAACCTCTCAATTCATGGTTTGGTGTAATAATCACTAGGAATCTTTCAGGTTCCCTGTGGGAAGCAAGGGAGAGGCCCAATACCACTCTTTAACTGACCAAAGCCATCGAAATGATAATAAGACCACCTTGCTGCTCCGGAACTTGTGGTCTGGCAGGTCTCCTGCAAATGACAGTGTGGTCAGGAAAAGGCCACCCCTGCCCTCCCCTCCTCTTCCCATCAGAAGTGGAGAGATGTCAGTCTCTGGAGTGATGTTACTTGGGTCCCACCCTCTTCAGCATATCAGTCATCGTGGAGGTATATCAAGCCGAATGTAAGAAGCAAAAGGTGCAGTTTCTCTCACCCATGCCAGCTCTGGCATGTCTCCCCTTTCTTTTTTCTCTTTGGTCTCCAATCAACTTGGTTCTAAAACTTTGCTTGCTCTAAAATTCATTTTAGAAATGAGTCAGAGAGTCCACGGGACTTGCGCCACACCCCAGCTGGCATCATTGAGCAAACATTTCCAAGGGAAAATCCCAAGTCCAAATAGAATTCTGCTTTCCGTTATCTTATAGACCGATGAAAATTTGAAACTGAACAGCTGTGGTAGATTAAAGATATTTGCTAGGCCAGGTGCCGTGGCTCCAGTACTTTGGGAGGCCGAGGCAAGATGATTGCCTGAGACCACGGGTTTGAGACCAGCCTGGGCAACATGGTGAGACCTTATCTCTACAATAATCAAAAACTTAGCTGGGCGTGTTAGTGCATGCCTGTAGTTCTGGCTACTTGGAAGACTGAGGTGGAAGGATCGCCTGAACCCAGCAGGTTGAGGCTGCAATGGCCAGGAGCATGCCACCGCACTCCAGCCTGGGCGACAGAGTGAGACGCTAACTCAATAAATAAGTAAGTAAATAAAATAAAGATGTTTGCCATATTATCCAGCCTTTGAAAGAAAGGAGATTCTGACACACACTCCAACAAGATGTACCTTAAAAATACAATGCTGAGCGAAATAAGTCAGCCACCAAAGGACAAACACGGCCTAAGTCCATATATACAAGATACCCAGAGTAGCCAAATTCATAAAGAAAGAAGCAAAGCTGCCGTGGCCAGGGCTGGGGGAGAGAGGGAAGCCTGGGTTCCTGCTTAATGAGTCGAAAGTTTCCGTTTGGAAAGATGAAAAGGCTTCTGGAAATAGACAGTGGCGATGGTCGTGCGGCAGAGTGACTATACTTAATGGCACTGAAAAGCATACTCAAGAATGATTAAAATGGTACATTTATGTTATGCGTATTTTATCACAGTAAAAAATAGGTAGCTACAAATTCTTTGCGACTTCTCCCCTTGAGAAGTGGCGTCTGGAGCTAGCCTTGCCTCATGGAAAGTGGCAGAAGTGAACTTCTGGGGTTTCCAAGGCAGGGTGACAAGAAGCTTTGTGGCGTCCCCAAGGACCCTTAGAACACTTGCTCTGGGTTCTCAGTGGGGGGGAGGGAGGGAGGAGCTTGTCTCCAGGTGATATTTGGCAATGTCTGAGACATTGCTGGTTGTCATGACTGGGGAAGGGGCGAGAGGGCATCTCTGTGCATCCTCTGTTGCACAGAACACCCTGCTCTCAACAAAGAATTGTCCAGCTCAAATGACAACAGCGACAAGGCTAAGAGGCCCACCCCTGGGGAAGCCAGCTGCAGGGTAAGAATTCCAGCTATCCTGGAGTCACCATGTTACGTGAAAACCCAAGCTAACTACGTGCACAGACCCCATGAGAAGAGAGGAAAATGCCTAAGCAGCTTAACGGTGCCAGCCGTGTAAGGGAAGGCTGCAAGGACAGACCAAGAGCTGAAAGTCATTTTTTATCTTCTTCCTAAACCTTAATACAATGATGAGAAAGTAGAAGCTGTGCTTTTGGAGAAATGGACACTTTAAGTAAAATTAGCTTTGTCGACTTTGTCTTTTCAGAAACAGACTTCCTGGTGCCAGGTGTCAGAGGTATCTCACAGCGGCAATCAAGCTTGCCTAGAGTAAAGGGAATTTATAAGACATAAGACATCATGCATTGGGCAAGGACTGTAAACGTCATGAAACTTGTAATTACAAAAGTTATCACCGCTCAGAGGGAGAGCA
>CAUYQG010206790.1:0-13897 GCA_963574415.1 Tarsius wallacei | reverse complement strand
CCACACTGCCTTTTTTTTTTTTTTTTTTTTTTTTTTTTTTGAGTTGGAGTCTCACTCTGTCGCCCAGACTAGAGTGCAGTGGCCGCTCCCGGCCACCGCAGCCTCGACCTGCTGGGCTCCGGCGATCCTTCCACCTCAGCTTTCCAAGTAGCTGGAACTACAGGCGTGCGCTACCACGCCCGGCTAATTTTTTGATTTATTGTAGAGATGAGGTCTTGCTTGCCCAGGTGGGTCTAGAACCTGCGGGCTCAGGCAATCCACTCACCTCAGTCTCCCAAAGGCGCGGGATTACAGGCTGAGCCACCGAGCCCGGCTCTCTCTGCCTTTTAAATGTCTGTCATATCAATTTGAGTTTTCTTGATTTTATCAGTCATTCACAAGTAAAATGTACACATTTTGTCTTAGCTTTTGATGAGTGCCATAGGAGCATTCTTGGTTTCACTGTTTTTTTTTTTTTTTTTTTTTTTTAGATTAGAAAATATAGTTTATTTAGAAAGAAAATTAGAGAGAGAGAAAGAGGATACCCACCTTCCCAAGGTAGGGGAGGAAGCCAAAGCCAGGAAACATGGCAATGGTCATAGCTCAAAGAGTACATGGTCACACCACAGTCTAGTAAGGCAATGGCCCCTTGGTTTCACTTTTATTTGCTACTTCACTCCCAGCATCTAGCACAGATTCTGGCACAAAATACAAAATTGATAAATATTTGTTTTTGAATTAGTGTGTCCTCTAAACTCTGTGGAAAGCACTATAATGATTATTTTTGACTCATATACTGTAAAACAAACATAACAATCTTCAAAATGAATTAGGAAACACATATTTGTTAAATAAATACATGATTAAAATAATGATTCAGACCATTAATCTCTAAACAGGAAATGAGTCAAATCTCCACAGACTGTTTTTATTTTTTAAAAACTGTGAGAAAGATAAAGAATAAGATTTTAAGACATGAGGAATGATAATTTTTGTTTTTTGTGAGAGTACACAATTCATTGGAAGACTTTATGGAAGCATGTTTTGCATATCCATGTGTTTGGATGTTGAGTCCTATAGACTGAATGGATGGGTAACCATTACATGATTGCTGATATTTTACAACTGTGAAATTAACTACTTCATAAACAGTGAATATCAACTGTTTAATTTTTCTAAATGGCAGGCTATATATTCACAAGTAATTTACAACACTTTAAAAAAATATTCTGAATACCTATTTCAACTTTGAAACAAGAAGTGTGAGTGATTAAGAGTATCTTGTTATCTCTTTTCTCAATCACTCTTATATATATACATATGTGTGTACCTCTGTAGTCACTGTTCATACCATATGCTTATTCTTCAGGTACTAATGCCTATTTGTTATAGAATATTCAGAAACAGAAAAGGACTAAATTCACCTATATTTTTAGCAATGAGATAAACAAAAATCTGGTTTAGATATTTTTGCATTATTCCATTCATTTTATGTATATATATATATATCTCTCTTATATATATTTTATATAGAAAAATATGGTAAGTATATTGCTATTTTGATTTGTCAATATTTGATTAGCATTTCTCTTTTGTTTTAAATATTCTACAATAGTTTACAATGTCAGTAACATTTTCCCTTTAAACATATCTATCACAGTCATTTGTAATTCTGTATTTGAATATATCTGTAGTCATTTTATTAAAATGACTTTAGGAAAGTGGATTGATGGTATTCAAAATCTGGAATAAATAGTTTAATATATTTTCAGAGCATGGTAAGATATTTTTGCAAACTGCATTTCTGTTAATAGTGATATGAGCTTAATATTATTGATTAAAAAGTTTATAATATATGAACATGTGCTTATCTGCATTTTGTTGACTATTGATACACATGATTTATTCATGTTATGCTGCCAATATCTTCTGAAGATATTATAGGAAGGAGCTTATGTTAATTCGATTCCCCTGAGAAACAGTTTATAAGACACAATTTGATGAATCAAAGATTTAGTGGGGAAAATATTAGTGAAAGAAAGAAAAAGGAAGTAGGGAGAGGAGATAGAAAGAGCTGTAGAGCTCAGGCTATCTTTATTTTTTTTACTTTTCATTTTTTTCATTTTTCCTGTATAAAATCTTTTTAGTTTGATTAGGTCCCACTTGTCTATCTTAGCTTTTGTTGTGATTATTTTTAAGACATTGGCCAAGACCTCATCAACAAGGGTACTTGCATACTGAACATTTGTAAACCTAACCCTGAATTGTACCCCACATCTTTAAAATAAAAAAATTAAAAGTTAAAAAAAAAAAAAAAGAACTTGGCCATGAATTCATTGCCTACTCTGATGTCCAGGAGGGTGTTCTTTTAAGTTTTCTTCTAGGATTCTTATAGTTTGGAGCTTCGTATTTAATTCATTGGTCCATCTGGAGTTAACTTTTGCATAAATAAACAGGGGTTCAGTTACAGTCTGTCTGTGGCTGGTCAATTTTCCCAGTGCCATTTATTAAATATAGTAACTTTTCCCCAATGTTTGTTATGGTCAGCTTTGCAGTTTTGTTTGTTTGTTTGTTTTCTTTTGTTTTTTTTTTTTTTTTTTTTTTGAGTTGGCGTCTTACTCTGTTGCCCAGGCTACAGTGCAGTGGCACACTCACTGCCACCCTAGTATCAACTTGCTGGGCTCTGGTGATCCTTCCGCCTCAGCTTTCCAAGTAGTTAGAACTTCAGGCTCACACTACCATGACAGCTAATTTTTTATTTATTGTAGAGATGCAGTCTTGCCAAGTTGCCCAGGCTGGTCTTGAACACATGGGCTCAGGTAATCCATTTGCCTCAGTCTCCCAAATTCTGAGATTACAGGCTGAGTCACCCAGCCTGACCAGCTTTGTAGTTTTGTTATTATTTGGCCAGATACTACATCTTTCTATGAGATTCATTTATTTCATCTTTCAAATGCCATTGTTTCAATTTACATGAAAGTGTCCTTTTAACAGATAAGGGTAAACTAATAATTGTAGAAGCATTTGGCAGATAATATAGGGATACCCATATAAGTGCAAAATATTACTTTTACAGATTTTGTTATGTAGTAATCACTTGAAGACTACCTTTCACTAAAAGAATGGCTCATCCCTGCTAAATAAATTCTCCAAATTGCTGATGTTATAAGAATGTTGCACATTGAGGAAACCGAGGTCAGAGATTTTCTTATCTAATGAAACTTTCAGGAATGAATGAGAAGAAACAGAAGAAATAAAGCTATAGTAGATTAATCATGAATAAAAAAAGGAAAAGATAGTACAAGCTTATGTATAATTCTATTTGGACTTAAAATCATCACCTCCAAGACTGAGTACACAACTTCAAAATGTAAAATAAAGAAGGCACATGATTCTTGTGTAGTCAAAGATCTGTGCTAACATCTTGCAATACATGACTGAAACTGAAATTCTGATAATTTTTTTACAAAGATTGCTTCAGTATTTGTTTTCCAAAGTATAAAATTATCTATTTTTCTTAGGAGCAAAAATAAATTCTGCCAAAGATATGTTGTGAAATTATTTCAAGTCTGTCTAAATACAGTCTAATTAATGGTACAGAATGAGAGAGGGTGGGGGGAGGGCTCATCTTGTTGATTACTCATAGATTCATAAATTTATCATCTTGAATCATCTGGGTCTAAATTTTTGAGTAAAATTATTCCAATCATTGTTCTTTGAATTATAAATCAAATCCATATTGCTCTCAAGTGCAAATGGTTGTTTAATATGATTTATAAGGTGTTGATGATGACATTAGCAGCATAAAAGATCACTTTTTACAATCTTAAACAATTTATTGGCTCTTCCAAATGGAGAAAGTCATTTGCCTTTGAAATTGTTGAAATTTTACATTGGAAGCATATTTAATTCATAGTTTTAAAAATAAATAAAGCATGGATAGTTATAATTGAAGAAAATAATTTAGCATTTCAAATTTAACCATTTTTACCTTCATAACATAATTTTCTGGATTATGAATGAATATAGCAACAGAAACAAACCCATATTTGTTGTTCATTATGTATAATCTCCTGCTGTATTTTGCTTAATTCTTTCACACCTGAAAAACTATAGTAAGATATAAATGAATAATACAGTGCTTGCGTTATTAAACTGAATCATTACTTATGCTCGCTTAGTGATATTCTAGGAAAAAATTGTGTATTTGTTTATGTGGGCATCAAGAGAATAAAAATAGTAAGAAGAACTAAAAGATATTCTCAGTCTTATTTTGATTTATCTGTGGTACGCTGAAGCCAAAGTGGTATCAAATAAACAGCCATATTCAGAGACAGTTTTTTAAACTGTAAACTGAGTTAAAAAAATCCATCTATTGAGAGACAGGCATTTTTATTGTCTCAAAAATATAGTGGCACAGAACTCTCAAAAAATATAAATGATTTGCATATTCATTTCCAAGCTCTTTCCAGTAGAAACAAAACTTTAACTGCCTTATTTATTAAAATTAGATCTACTTATTAAAATTAGATCTACTGGTTCATGTTACTCAACTAGTTCATGTTAATCAATTATGTAACGTCAATGGTGTCTCTATATATACCCAAGATTTTTTTTTTTTTCGGTCTCTCCACTACTTTGCATTTGGTTTTATTTTTTGGTGATGACTAGAACTATTCCACTGAAGATAGTTGGCACCTATTTAAGGCTTATTTCTTTATAGTTGCATGATCAGAAATTAAAACTATCTCTTCTTCTCATTTATTGGTTGGACTTTACCAAGGGAGATTCTGATTGCCCATCATAGTTAATGTGCCTATTGCCAATTATATGACTCTGGGCCGGAGGTATCCTAAATGATGATGCTCAGAGTGAATAATATGTCCAATCCATTGACCAGCAGGGAGAAAGGCCTTTTATTATTAGAACATGTGGAAGGAGAATATAGTCATGGCTATTAAAACTGGTATATCCAGGTAGCAATATCCCACCAAATAACTACCTTACTTTTCCAACTTAAAGCACAGATTTTATTTAATCTCTTCTAAAAAATAGGTAAATTTAGTATTATTAGTTGAAAATATACTCTAGGCATACCTTAAATATTTCAGTGTAAAGAGATTATTCAAAGAAAGTATAGATATCTGCCCACATCAAACTTCCATTTTTCTCCCAATAAATTGTAACTTTTAAAAAATTTTATACAAGTAATTCACTTAAAAAATATGCTATACTTAAAAGAATGTACTAGTCAAAACACAATAACAATATTATTAGTGTTGTTATCATTATTATTGCTATTGGCTACTACAATTTATTTCACTATTTTTAAGTGTCAGAATTTCTTTAATTATTTTCTTAATAATAGTTGTGGTAAGAGGAATAATGACCCTGCAAAGATACGGAAGTCTTAATTAGCAGCCCCTGTGACTATCTTATGGTATGGTATATTATAATTCAAATTATGGTTGTAGATGGAATTGGAATTGTTTTCCAGCTAAAATTACAGTAAACAGATTTACTTTTTAATTATTCAGGTGGGTGCAATGTAATTTTATGTTCTTTAGATAGGGAAGAGAAAGGCATGAATATCAACACCAGAAAGGTGACATCATGCATAAAATTCAACCAGCTGTTGTTGGCTTTGAAGTTGGATGAAGGAAGCCATGGACCAAGATATGCAGGCAGCCTCCAGAAGCTGGAAAAGATAAGAAAACATATTCTTATCTAGAGTTTCTAGAAGTCTTACTGACACATTTTTGTTCCATATAGACCTATTTTAGATTTTTGACTTCCAGACCTGTAAGATAATACTATTTTATGTTATTTTAAGTCACTGAATTTGTGGTACTTTGTTAAAGCAACAAAAAATATTTAAGAAATAGACTTTTATGGACTTCTTTTGATTTTTGCTTTTCAGAATATTTTTTAGAGCTATGTTTCTAGTATTCAAATCTCTTCATTATTGTCCTTTACTATAACTCCTCATGCATAACTGAAATCCAATATTTTAATTGCAGAATACAAATTTTTTTGGTATGGTCTCAATATATTTACCAGTCATACCTTTTAATACTTCATTTTTCCTTTCTTATTTCATTCTGCAGCTTGCATTTGTCAAGCACTTTATGCTGCTTTTACCTTTGTATTTGCCTTTTCTGCTGAAATTTTTTTGTCCATTATGATCTCTATGTACTCTTTCCACATGACCCAGCTCAAATAACAATTTCAACGAAGTGTCCTTTAAGGTATATTCTGTGCATATACCTCTTTATAGTATGTATATATGTATAAATTTGATAATTTTAATTTGACTACATGATATTGTGTTTAAAATGTTTTTGCTATTTCTGAAAATGCCACGTTGATTTACATCTCCAAAGTTTTGCATTTTCTGTTACCTTTATAGAGAATTCCCTTCTTCTGAATACATATTAATCACTTATGTGACATGTTGGACTATGTGTGATGACACACAATACATTTTTAATTTATTGCTCCATCACCCACAAGACAATTGTATATTCTTTCTTATTACTGGATCAATCTCAAGAAGATATCTAAACTTACATTTTATTATATGTTTTAATTTTTTAGATGATAAGCAAAATCCAAACTAGTAAGTGACCTTTTATTCAGTTTGAATGTTGAATATACCTTAGACTCACAGTCCTGCAATGGGAATTATGAAGGGGATAAGTGATGACTTATTTTCTATTTTAAATTTAGATTCCAACTCATCCTTCCTTCTGTGGTTGCTCTTTTTCAGTTTCTCCAAGGGTGAGCTAAGGGAGAGGAACAAGTTTGTGAAAGAAGGGGAAAAAATCTTCTATATTTTTGTTGTTATTGCTGTAATCTCTCATTGATGCCTTATGGGAGTAGCCTAAATCACAATTCTCTGTCAATTCTTGAGTGATCCTCCATCTCTGGGGATCCCTTAACACTGAACTCAAGCACCTGCCAAAGGGACAGCAGAGATTCAAAACCAGTCCATACTTTGCATGCCAAACCATGCACCCTGTGATTTGATTTGATTTGATTTTTCTCAAGAGGACCATGTGTTGTTCAACTATTGTCAGCATGGGACTTTATCCATAAAGCACATATTATTTTATAATTTAATAAAAAATAGATGAAAATCAAGAGCCTCACCAGCAAGAAACCACCCAACATCTTCCATCTGGATTTCTTTGATGTTGGCAATGTGTCTTCTAACTGACCTATGGAGCCTGTCAGATCAAATCCACCTATTTTAAAGATCAAATCCTCTGTTGGAATCACTTTAACCTTCAGGTGGATGTCTAAAGCAGAAGAACCATCAAAATGACCCAAGTTCTATTTCATGTTTATGGGACAATAATCTGGCTTACGAGTAACACACACAGATTTCCTGATTTTCCAAGGCAGCCCCTTATCTTTGTTGTGTATTTGACATTTGCAATGCCAATTCAGCCTCCATTGTATTTCATTGAAACTAGAGGTCATCAGTCGTAAGCTATATCATTATTTTATGAATACATAAAATAATGGTGTCAATCAAGTTGTGACATTATCAATTGGAATATGTGTCTTTATTAAAAAGTGTCTTGGAATTTAAAAAATGGGCTAGTATAATGAACAGTAATTTCTCCTGAAATAACAATTTTGATTCTTATGGTATTAGCAATAATCAAATAACATTTCTAAGAATCCAACAGTCATGGTATTAGAAATTGTTATGTTCAATTACAATATCCACAATAGCAAAAACATGAGAGCAACCCTGTTGCCCATCAAAAGTGGACTGGATAAAGAAAATATGATACATATACATAATAGAGTATTACCCAGACATAAAAAAGGATGGAATTATGGACTTCACAGCAACTTGGATGGATTTATATTTCATCATATTCAGTGATCTATCACAGAAACAAATAACTAAATACAACATGTTCTCACTTATAAATGGGTCCTGAAAATTTATCACAGTACTACAAGAGAGGATTCCACTATAGTGAGACACTGCCATGGGTGAGAGGGGCACATAACATTACTATGGATACCTGATCCCAAACCAGGGGAAATGAGAACCAATTGGAGTCCTAAACTTTACCTGCACATAGACTTCTTATGTACCTAGTCCTGACTTGTACCCCACTTTACAAAAAAATAAAGAAAAAAAAGAAATTTTTATGTTGAATTTAAACATCAGTGCAATCCTTATCTCTAAGAATTTACAAAATTTAAACAGTTATTAATAACATTGAGACACTAATAATTATAACTGTTATTGATTGATCATCTTCTGCATATCAGATTATATTAGGTTACAACATTATGTCTTTTCAGCCTCACAACAGTCCTGTAAGATAAGTATTACTGTCATTATTGCATCAATATGGAAACGGAGCTTCAGACTGGGTTCATAATATGCTAAGTATATATAACCTAGAATATACTACATAATCCAGATGCAAGTGTGGCTAAATCTAAAGCTCATGGGTTTAGACACTATTTTACACTACCTTAAAAAAAGAATATTTTACAGATTGTTAATTTTTCCATTCCATAAAATTATGTTATCTAGGCTTTAATTTCAACTACAAACCTGAGTTGTGTTACTTTCCTGTGTTCAGATTGTACTTTCAGATTGCATCCATGGATTTTATAAACCCTTTGCTGTAGTACAGACATCATGGGACAATTATAAAAATAAAAACAAAAATATGATTTTATCCCAAATGTAGTTAATTAATTAAAAGTGTAGATGCAATGTTGTTTATAGATGATAATTCAAATAAACCATCAATGAGTAAAAAGTAGTTTACATTATTCAGATGCATATTCAGGCATAAAAATTGATAATTTCTGATCTATGCTTGTCTGGTTTTGACATCAAGGCAATATTGCCATTATAAACTAAAGTTTTCCAATTCCAATATTCCTTAGAAAAGTTTGACTAAAATTGAAATGATCTGTTCCTTCTGTTTGGTGGAAATCACCTGATTTTTGGTGACACCATCTGAGATAAATAAGTTAGAGTATGTGTGTATGTGTGTGTGTGTGTGTGTGTGTGTGTGTGTGTGTGATAAATTTTGTAAAATTTTAAATTACCATTTTAATAAATATTAGTACTGAAAAACCTCAGTAGATTTTGAGATTATTCTCTTATTTTTGTGCCTTATTTTTGTATGAATACATCTTGCATAAAATAATTTGTTTTTAATATAATACTTTGGTTACATTGCCAGTATCATTTTAATTTGTCATTTCTTAAAAATAAATATATCGGCTTTTTGCATCTTCTTTCTTATGATTTTTTAAATTTATTTTTTATCTGCTTAAATTTTATACACAGGTCATTAAGTTTTTAAAATTTTCTATCTAAACATAATTATTTAAACCTATAGGCCTGCCCTTCAAGTTTTGATATTTATTGCTTTATATAATTTGACCCATATTATATACTTCTTTGATAATATAAATTATTTAGAAGAAGTGTTTTTCTATATATGGTGATTTGTTATTAATGTTTAAGTTAATAATGTTTTTAGTCAGATAATTTCATCCAGAGGCTAATCTCTTTGCAATTTGCTTAAAGCAAAATATATAGTCTAATACAGTCTTTATTTTTAAAAAATATTTCATATGTGCTTAGGGAAAAAATAAATATTTGAATAGATTTTGTGAAAAATTTTCTAAATTAAAAAAATGTATGAGTGTTTGCATCATGAAAGCCTCTTAATTGTCAACTGAGGAACATACACAGAAACTCACAATAATATATTTAATAGTGAAATATTGGTAATCGAGGAAAAAGAGAGTTCCAAAAGCTAAGAGAAAAAAAAGAACAGAACAGTTACAAAGAAATAATAACCGAACTGACTTCAAAATACTCAGAAGAACACTGACAGTAACAAAATAGAGTATTTTTTAAAGTATTAAAGAAAAAATAATTTAAACTTAGAATTTTATGTCAAATCAACTTTGGATTTCTAAATACTTTGTTACTACTTTTAAGTAAATATAACTTTGAAATTATTAGCATAATTTGATACTTGGAAAAATCTCAAATTCTTACAAGTCTAATTTTACAATATGATTTTTAGTGTTAGCTGAAGAGTGAAGACCAAGTATCCAATTCTATACATAATTCAAGTTGACTATGTGTAATAATACATAGACTATATATATGCATATATATATAATTTTTAGCCTCTTATTTAAAATAGTGTATTGCTCTCATTGTTTTGAATATACAGTAATAACATCAGCCAATAATCAGAAAACATTTTCTTTCTTATAAAAAAATGAAATATACCTTTTTTGAATTATCTTAATTTCAGACTCTGTGAATTCAAATTATTTTGATAACCTTCCCGCTGGAACTCTATAATGAGAATGTTAGAGACACTATATACCTATTATATTATTAACTCAATAAACAAATTAAGAGTAAGTTTATAGTTTAGTGTAGGGTGAGAACAAATAACTTGCATAAAAAGTATAAAATATTTTGTTATATGAGGAAATATGTTATTAAAATTAGCTGTGATCACTCCTAGCTTTGGTAGTAAAATATATTAAAAATAAATTTTATTAAAATATAAACTTTGAGGGCCCTTAATTAAGAAGGTTACTTCAAATATCCTAAATTTTACATGAGTGTTTTTTTCCTATAAAATGTCTTCATATATTGGTAAATTCTAAAAACATACAAAATCAATTTAATTGTAATTCCTAGAATTTTTTATGCTCTTTTTTATATCAGATGCTGAACTCGGTTTTAAAAATGCATAATATAGATTGTCCTAAGAGCAACAGCTAAGTTTGAAAACCATTATTTTGTCTGTTGTCAAAAAAATCCACTTCATATTAATTGAAATTAAACTATGTTTACTTTGCATTCTGTGTTACCTATAGATACCTCTTCCTTTAAAATGTATTGCCTGTATCGTGTTCTCTGTATCTTCAACCCAATAATCTCAAATTAGTTGCTTAATCAATCTCCTTTTCTTTATAGACTCTGTGTCATTATTTTGCCATAAAGAACATCTTTTTAGTTGGTTTAATAGTTTCAGAATCTCTATCTAATCATATTCATATAATAAAAACACACATTTGCTTCCTGAGATTGAATTTCTGATAGTTCCAGATTGTGGATGGAAGAAAGACAATAAGAACGGTAGGGACCCTGATTGACTCTCAGTGTAATGAGATTTAGGGAGGACTTGTGTAGTAGAAAATACTTTCCAGTTGAATCTTCCCATTACACATACCTACTACGTAATTAAATCCTCCAGAATGATCTTCCTTCAATTAAGGTTGAGGCAGAAAATGCATCCATGTTAAATGATCTAGTTATAACAATTTAATAATTAAGATAAATTCACCCATCCAAACTATGTGTTTGCTCTCTCATTCTGGTTCATTATATACTGGTTCATTATAGACTGATGATTATAATGGAATGGAAATAAGCCCATTAAAGCAATAGCCCGCAAATATATAAAGTAGGGTACAGTTCATTTGCTCATACCAAACAGACATATACAAAAAGTCAGGGCCTTCTACAATAAATACTTTAATATATTTACAAAAAATGATTATTTTATGGCTGCTTAAAAACATGAAAAAAGAGAAAAATTATTAAAATAGAAATAATCAGTTTATTTAAGTTATTAAGCTATTGCCTTTTCTTTCTCATCCTCTTTTTTTAAAAAAAAATTGCTAATTCTCCATATTATCTCAATCACTGATATTCACCTATTACTTGAAAGGTCTTTAATAAAAATTGCTAACATTTGTGCTATTATATTCAATTGGAAAATGATATTAAATTCAATGACTCAATTGTGTTTTATGGTTACACACTGAGATATTTGAGAACATTTAACATTTAACATATAAGAAAACTCAGATTGAGAGATATTAATTAAGTTGTCTAAATTAAGAGAGATATTAAGGGAAAGAATTAGGTCTCAAAGTTAGGAATGACATAGAAAATCTCATGTTTCTGCCCTGTAGCATCCCGCCTTGTACACCTCGTAAACGTAAAAATAGAAATGCATATTCTGAAAAGCAAGCAGCTTGAAATCTGATACTCTTTCTTCTATATTTACCACCTAGAATATGTTGTTCAGGATTTACTTTAACTACAGGCATACCTCTAAGATGTTATGGATTTGGTTCCAGGCTACTAAAATAAAGTGAATAGCACAATTAAGTGAGTCACGCAATTTTTAAAAATTTCCCAGTGCATATAAAAGTTGTATTTACACTATACTGTAGTCAGTTAAGTATGCAATAGCATTTTGTCTAAAATATGCACATACTTTAAGGAATACTATATTGCTAAAAAGTGCTAACAGTCATCTGAGCCTTCATTGAGTCATAATCTTTTGGCTTGTGGAGGGTCTTGTCTCAAAGTTAATGCCTGCTAATTGATCAGGTTGGTGATCAGCTGAAGGTTGAGGTGGCTGTGGCAATTTCTTAAAATAAAACAGTGAAGTTTGCCATATTGATTGACTCTTCATTCATGAAAGCTTTCTCTATAGCATGTAATACTACTGTCTGACAGCATTTTACCCAAAATTGAACATCTTTCAAAATTGGAGTCAATCCTCTGAAAACCTGCCTCTAAGTTTTTTTACCAGCTAAGTTTACTTAACATTCTAATATTCTAAAATCTTTACTGTAATTTCAGTGATGTTCACAGATTCTTCATCAGGAGTAAACTTTCTTCAACAAACCACTTTTTTTTTTTTTGCTCATCCATAAGAAGCAACTCCTCATTCACTCAAGTTTGATCAAGAGATTGTAGCAATAGAGTCGTCACTCCTTTAAGCTCTACTTCTCTTCTGGTTCTCTTGCTATTTCCACTAAAGCCTTGAACCCCTCAAAGTCATTCATGAGGTTTGGAAATAACTTCTAAATGCATGTTAATGTTGATATCTTGATCTCCTCTACTGAGTCTCAAATGTTCTATTGACATGTAGGATGGTGAATCCTTTCCAGAAGGTTTTCTATTCATTTTGCTCAGATCCATCAGAGGAATTTCTATCTATGATAGATAGAAGCTAGCAGAAGGTAATCCTTAAATGAAACTTGACAAAACTTCTTGATTCATGGAATACAGACTGAATGTTGTGCTAGCCGACATGAAAATAACATTAATTTTCTTGTATTATAATACATCTCCATTGGAACTCTTGGGTGGCCAGGTGGATTATCAATGAGCAACAATGTTTTGAAAATAATGTTTTGTTTTGCTTGTTTGTTTGTTTGTGAGAAGATATTCTCAGCAATTGTCTTCAATATTCAGTAAACCATGTTGTAAACAGATATGCTGTCACTCAGGATGTGTAGTTTCTTTTATAGAGAACAGGTAGAGTAAATTTAGCATGCTACTTAAGGGTCCAGGATTTTAGAAATGGTAAATGAGACTTAGCTTCAAGTTAAAGTCACTGACTGCATTAGTTCCTAATAAGAGAATCAGCCTGTTTTTTGAAGCTTCAAAACCAATCATTGACTTCTCTTCTTTAGCTATGAAAATCCTAGATAGCATTTTCTCCCAGGCTGTTTTGTCTACATTTAAAATCTGTTGTTCTAGCCAGGACTTCCAATACTATATTGAACAGGAGGGGTGAGAGGGGGCATCCTTGTCTTGTTCTTGTTTTCAGGGGAAATGGTTCCAGTTTTTGTCCATTTAGGAGTATGCTGGCTGTGGGTTTCTCATAGATGGCTTTTACTATTTTGAGGTATGAAGTTCTGGCTAGAGCAATCAGAGAAGAGAAGGCAATCAGGGGTATCCAAGTAGGTATAGAGGAAGTCAAGCTATCTCTCTTTGCAGATGACATGATTGTATATCTTGAAAACCCAAGAGAATCTGTCAAAAATCTCCTTACACTGATAAAGGACTTTGGCAAGGTCTCAG
>CAUYQG010206788.1:0-12148 GCA_963574415.1 Tarsius wallacei | reverse complement strand
CATATATATACACCTTAATTCACCCCAAATAACTGCTCACTAAATGTGAGTTATTATTTTTTTTTTTCTTTTTTTTTTGAGTTGGAGTCTCACTCTGTCACCCAGACGAGTGCAGTGGCCGCTCCTGGCCACCGCAGCCTCGACCTGCTGGGCTCCGGCGATCCTTCCGCCTCAGCCTTCCAAGGAGCTGGAACTACAGGCGTGCTACCACGCCCAGCTAATTTTTTGGTTTATTGTAGAGATGAGGTCTTGCTTGCCCAGGCGGGTCTCGAACCCGCGGGCTCAGGCAATTCACTCACCTCAGCCTCCCAAAGGCGCGGGATTACAGGCTGAGCCACCGAGCCCATCTGTGAGTTATTATTAATAATAATTATCACACCATTCCTTCCTACTTTAAGCCCTCTTAACTACCAATCAAGTGTATAAGTTAGTGTTTGTTGAGAAACAAGCCATCTCTTTATTTAGTGGCCTAAATAAAAAATTACCATCATTAACAAGTTCATAGGTCAGCTGGGAAATTCTGCGGCTATGTGCTAAGTTTTGCTGATTTAAGTCATGTTGCTATTGTGTCTTTGATCAACTGGCAGGGCATCTGGGAACTGACTCTCATCAGGATTACAGCGGTTCTGGGTCTTCTGTCTCCTTATCTAGCAGGCTAGCTTTACGTTTTCATATGATAGAGACAGATTCCAAGAGAATTGGCAGAAATGGGCAAAGCCTCTTGAATTCTAAGCTCATAACTGGCAAACATCACTCCTCCATATAATAGCTTCTTCTCTCTGGATGCTTTTTCTTTTTTTAAATTTTTTACTTTTTATTAATTATTATTACTATCTTTTTAAAGATGCGGGGTACAATTCAGGGTTAGGGTTAGGTATGCAAATGTTCATTATGTAGGTACGCTTGTTGATGAGGTGTGACACCGGTTCCCCAGGCAGATTCCCACCACAAATCTCACTTTCCCATCCCCCCACCCCCTTCCCGGCAGTTTCCCGCTACTACTAATCCTTTTCTTATAGTATTTCAATAATTGTTCAAGGTCCGTTCATGAGTGAGAACACATGATACTCAGCTCTTTGTTTCTGTGAAACATCACTCAGTATTATAGACTCTCAGTCCATCCGGGTTGCTGTGAAGTTCATGAGTTTGTTCTTCTTTATGACTGTGTAAGATTCCCTCGTGTACATGTGCCAAATTTTTTTTAGCCAGTCCTTTTTTGATGGGCAGCACAGTTGGTTCCCTGTTCTTACTACTGTGAACAATATGCTATAAACTTACGTGTGCAGGTATCTTTTTTATAGTGTGAGTTGAGTTCTTCTGGGTATATTCCCAGGAGGGGGATTGCAGGGTCCTATGGAAGGTCAATTTTTAGATCTTTTTGGAATCACCACACTGTTTTCCACAGTGGCTGTACCAGTTTACACTCCCACCAACATTGTAGAAGTATTTCTTTTTCTTAAAATACTTTAGACTTGGGTTGTCCCTGCTTTTTTGATGGTTTTCATTAGCTTTATAACAGATTCCTAGACATATATAATAAGGAATAATCCGCAATCCCCTTTATACCAGCTCTAAACAGAAAAAGCATGCTTAATAGATACCTAGCACAGCAAAGTCATGTACCTTACGTGTTAACTGATCATAGATTGTACTTCTCTGCTGAACACAATCCCTTATATGTCATCTCTTTTTTATGATATTATAGTTGGTTATTCATACCCATGACATGAAGAATTTCTGGAAGATAGGTATTGACTTTGATTTTCCTTATATCCCCAGTGCCTGGTACATTTTATATGTACAGCATCTGTTTGTTGAAAAAAAATCCTATTAGAGGAACCATGTAGCAAGAGAGAGAGAAGACTTTGGTTAGTGATTGTCAAAGAAGACTGAGGATAGAGGTGGGCCTTGAAGTCTGAGAAGGAATTGCATGTGAGGAAGAGTTTTAGTGAGCAGTCCATCCAGAGTTAGCTTAGAGTCAGAAACAGACATTGTTGCTTAAATGGGCAGAGTAAACTCATTTGTTTGACTTGGGTAAAGTGTGTGTTTAGAACATTAATGAAAGTTGAGGATAGAAACAAAGTCAAAAAAAACCTCCAAACAGCCTCAGGTCAAATAACTTAGTTTAAATATATTTATTATTTAAATAATGATAAATATTTAACATATTAATTAAATGAGAGATAATTAAACCATTAATACTCACTGCCTATTAAGCTTCTCAGACTAGTTAGCCTTTACTTTGACAAATAATGGTATGAGTAAATTTAACCAAGACAATTATAGTCTGAAGAAGGAGGGTGACATCGACAGAAAGGATCATAGAATGGTGTATTGTTTGAAAAAGTCAAGTTTCTGTGCATTATCAGAATAATTAGAAATACCTAAGAACGTCAAGGACCTGAAGAAAAAGTTAATGTTGACAGAAAGATAAGTCTCAGATTGTGATTCCATAGTACCATCGTTCACCGACTATCTCTAAAACTATCTCTGAAACACAGAGACAGTTTTATAAAAATTATTTATAAACCAACCTGAGACCTATAAATTCTCCCTTAACCTCCTGTGAAGAAGCATGAGAAATGTAGTCTTCTCTGGCTCACCCAATTTTTATGACTTAGAACATGACACAAGAAGTTGCACAATACAGAGCAATCTTTCATGCAGGGTAACAGTTGGTGAGGTATGTTTCATATACTTAATGCCCGCACATGTACACAAAACCACACACATATACATAATTTGCTAATTACAACTTTGAATGTCTAAGATGGTGCTTCCACTCTAGTATGTCATCATTTATAGCCAAGAAAGAATATAGTGAGAACTAAGAGGAAAAGGAGAATGTATGTTAGGAAAAGTTAATCTAGTAATTTTTAAATTTTAGTGTGATTCAAGGCACTTGAGCTTCTTATGAAATACACAGATGCCAAGCACCAACTCTAGAGAATCTCATACATTTTAAGAAGATCTCTGATTCAATTGGAGTATACACTTTAAGAAACATTGTGCCAGACCCTTCTACTATTGGATGAAACACGGGGCATGACTTCCTGTTTCTTTCACATCTGCTCCTGAGGCCTATCCTCATAGTAATGACTATGGCCTATCCAAAACTTGCCCAGCTGCCAGAAGGTAAACTCACCACTGACTCTGTAAGCTGAGAACTTTTTTTCCAATATTTTGCTTTACTCTGGAGGTCAAGAACAAAACCTCCTCCAAAAAAGAGTTAAGAGAGAACCTGCCATATTATTAAGTGTAAAACAAAGACTCGCTCTTTGTGTAACGTATACACTCTTTACATCTGTTTTTCTTTACTGCCAAAAGTAATTAGTAATTAATAGTCCACCCACTATATTTTAAATTCTTAGGTTTACTTTGGAAAATATCAAAAAAAGAAAAATAACTATCTTAGAGGGCTTGTCAGAAAGGAGATATATCAATAACAAAAACCGAGGTTCCTTTAGGTGCCAGGCTAGGTTTAGAGATAGATAGTCATGCCATCGAATAATGCATCATCTGTAGCTCACCAACAAAGGCAGTAGAATAGATCACTCAATCTGTCACTAAGTAACTCTTGCCTCACTGTATATCATAGTGATTTAGCACATATTATCTTTCTTCTTTTTCTCTTCACTCCTGTTGCCTGTTTCAACATTATACAAAGTTTTGAATATTTGTGCTTTGTTATATAATTTCAGCATAAGAGTTATTTGTAAGCTTAAATAATTCCAAAAGAACAGGCTTTATTTACTTCTCAGAAACTTCACAATCTTTATTTTATTTTTAATTGGCATAACTATTGTGTGATTTATGGGGTATAGTGTGATGTTTCAGTACATACATGTACAGTGTAATAATATATATATATCTTGATTTGATTATTATGCATATATATCTTATACATGTATTATTTCTTCGTGGTGAGAGCATTCAAAATTTTCTTTTGTAGCTACTTTGAATTATACAGTATAGTATTGTTAACCATAGTAACCCTACAGTGCGATAAAATGCCAAATTTTTTTTTTGTGTGTGTGTGTGAATGAATTTAAAAAGTGGCTGGCTGGGCATGGTGGTTCAGGCCTGTGATCCCAGCACTTTGTGAGGATGACTTGAGCCCAGGAATCCAAGACTAGCCTGGGCAATATAGCAAGATCCCATTTCTACAGAAAACCAAAAATTATGCTGGGTGTGGTACTGCACACCTGTAGTCCCATCTACCCAGAAGGCTGAGGCAGTAGGACTGCCTGAGCCCAGGTGGTTGAGGATGTGGTGAGCCATGATCATGCTACTGGGTGTCAGAGTGAGACCTCAACTCAAAAATAAAATATAAAAAAAACGAAGTGGTTTATATACACAATGGAATATTATTCAGTCATAAAAAAGAATGAAATTATTCATTTGCAGCAACATGGATGAAACTGGAGGATATTGTGTGAAATGAAATAAGTCAAGCACAGAAAAACACTGCATGATATCCCTCATATGTAGAATCTAAATAAGATGATCTCACAGAGGTAGAGAGTAGAACAGTGATTACCAGAGGCTCGAGAGTATAGTGACAAGGGGGAGATAGGGAGACTTGGTCAATGGATACAAAGTTATAGTTAGATAGAGACTTCTTTATGAGAAATACTAATAGCGGTATATTTTGGTTATATTTTCATATTAGCATACACTGAATATAAGCTAAAATCCAAATGTATCTTCAAGACTTTTCATTTTCACTTCTACAATGCAAGATGAACCTTTTCCTCACACTTGGACTACTGACAGAATTATTTCTTAACTGATACTACAGTCCCTCACACCTTTAATATATGCTGTATACATAAGCAGAGAAGCTTCCTAAAGCACTGCCTGCATTATTCCACTCCTCTGCTTAAAACTTTTATGGCTCCCTACTTCCTAGAAGAGAAATATTAAGCTCTTAGCCTTCCATTAAACTCTTTTCAAATTTAGACATCAAATAGATCATTGCCTAAGCCTTTCTAACCAGATAGGTTGATCCATCTCCAGACATACCGTATGTAGTTTCCTCTTTTAGTTTTACAGGTAACACAGCCCTTTTCTCTTCTATCTTATTCCTACCACACCTAGAGGCCTACGTACGTAGTGGATTTCTCACTAAATCAAGGTGACTTCATGAATCACCTTTCAATAAACGAGAATTCATCCTCTTTCTGTTTCTGTCTTGTTCCTGGTATGAACAGTGAGCTGCCTTCTTTCTACAACTGATTCCCACATTGTATTCTAGTTCTCATTAATCTTTCCAAAGGAAGACAAAGTTTATTCCTGTGGATTTCTCACTAGGCAGGAACTGGAGTCCTGAGCTGAGTCTTAGTGTATTACCTGAGGCCATTTTACCTACTGTTTTTAGACTCTCCTGCCACTGACTTCCAGCCAGTTAGCCTAGGATGATGGATGTTCCTGGATTGTCATGGCTGCATCCTGCTTAACTGTTGGGCCATCCATTACTGCAGGTAAAAATCCCTGATGTCCTGATTAACAATTTATTCCTATACCTTGCCATTTGGATGGAAACAGTTATGGTGGGGTTTTCTTTAATATTAGTGTCTTGAATGGTGGGGGAAATTTTTAGAAATGATGTAAGAAAGTAGTAAAGTCTAGGAGCTCAAACTTAGATAGTACTCCTTGGGAAGATGCAGGGAACTTGGATAGACCAAGCATGTTGTTTAAATATATACATAACAAATATATCTAATCCTGAATTGCACCCTACATCTTTAAAAATATATATATATATATATATATACACACACACATAACAGTAACGGATTCTGGAAGTTAAACTGCAAAAAGAAGCCAATGCAAAAATAAAGAAAGCTAGCATTTCTTGAGGGCTTACTCAAGTGTTTTAGAACAGGCACTTCTAAGTCTTTTATCGGCATTAATTCACTAAATAACCACAAACAACTGAAGAGGCAGGTTCCATTCTTAAGCACATTTTATAGATGATAATGAGGATGTACAAAGGTTAAATAAGTTTCCCAAAGACAACATTGTATGTAGCAGAGTTAGTACAGTCCTCCTTCAGTATCTGTGGGGCATTGGTTCCAGGACCCCCCACCATGGATATCAAAATCCGGGGACGATCAAGACCCTGATATAAAATGGATTTGCATATAACCTACTCACATCCTCTTGTATACCTTAAATCATCTCTAGTAACACAATATCAATGCTATGCGCATATTTGTTATATTGTTTAGGGGATAATAACAAGGAAAAAATCTGTACACACTCAGTACAGATACAGCCATCTTTTATTTTTCTGAATACTTTTGATCCGTGGTTGATTGAATTCACAAATGCAGGACATATGGATAGGGAGGGCTGACTGTATTTCAAACAAAGATAGTTTGATTCCAGAAATTAACTGGGGATAATTTAGATTGTTATATCTCTGATACTATGTCAAGAGCTTTATGTAAGATATCTCAGCTAATTCAACAACCCTGCATTGCAGAATTTATCACTTTTCTATTTTTAGTGGGGAAAAACAACAAGACTCAAAATGATAAAGTTACTTTTTCTGTTTCACATTTGTCATACTAAGTAGCAAAGCAAAACTTTAAACTCCATACTGTCTGTGTAAATCTTGTGCTCTTTTTGCTAAACATGCTACTTTTTACTTTAAGAAAGAAAGTTGTATTGTTTTCTACATGCAAATCAAGCTTCTCCTCACTGTAAAGGAGTGAAATTGCTTGAGGGAAAAAAGAGTAAACAGAAAGTATGCTCCTCTGATTAGGGGTGGAAAAGTTGTAGGAAGAAGTTATGTTCTCTGAGAGAAGATCTAGTTGTTAAGTTTCTATTGCCCTGGGGAGAGAAATAAAGGTAACCATAACCTATCCATGAAGGCATGTATTTTCACAAATGCAAATTGTCTGAGAAGTATTTATGATGATGAACGTAGGAGGTGTGCGTTGCTGAGAAAGAAGGATGGGCAAAAGATACACATATAGAAAAGAAGAGAAAGATAAGATTCAGAATAATCTGAATGCTTGGGATACTGTACAAATGAGCTCCTAGTTATCCTTATATGCAAGGCTAATTTTAGAGTTTCTGTGGACTAAATCTTTGGCAAAGATCAAAGTACCCAGGCTACAACAAGAGCTGGGATTTATGCATCGGGTGAAGAGAAGATAATTGACAGAAGATCTATTTTGTTCTTTGTTATTAAACATCCTACAGTGTAGAAGCTTTATGTCCATTTACAAATGAAAAGAATTGAAGTTCAGAAATATTATTTTCCCTAAGTCATACAGCCAGAAAGCAGCAGAACTGGGATTAAATCCATGTTCGTCTTTCTCCAAAGTGCATCCTTTTTCCACTAAAGATACTTAAGTTAGGTCCTTGTACATGTTTCATTTAAGTAGACCAAACTATTGAATCAATGCTTATTAAATTACTGAAGTAATCTATTTGCTGACTTTGCCTCTAACATTCTTATGTATCAGTCCACCCATTATATTTTTTTGCATGCTTGCAGCTTTGTGAAAGATAAAATCTAAAATTTCCAATCTGGTTCTTCCATACCTGTCCACTTGCATCCACCATTTCTTACCATTGCTAGCCAATCTTCCCAACTAATCTCTTGAACTCTCTGCTAAGCACAAACCACACATTCTTTCCTTTTAACATTTGTTCTTGCAATATCCAACCATCTGAATTACTTTCTTTCCTTGCCTTCACATATAGACAATTATTTCCAACCTTGGCTTTTACAGCCTCCACCTCTTCTAAGTACTTAGCCTGTTTGAAAGGGTTTAGTCTTTTTGTCTCAGCATAACCATTAGAAAGCCATTCAGACATTCTACTGCAGGACAAACAGCAGCCTATCCCATCCCTGGCAAATCTCCTTCAGATGCAAGACCAGGACCGCCCAACCATTCGTGGTTTAGCATAATAATCTCTAGTAAACTTTTAGGTTCCTTGACAAGACTGAAGATCAAAGATCATCCTTTGGCCAAAGTCATAAGAGTTTGTGAATTGCAAATGTCTGAGTTTGTGAATTGCAAATGTCTAACAAGTCTCTTGCAGGAGTCCTCCCCACCCCACAGGGTTGGCTTAATCAGCTCTTTGTGACCTATGTGACACAGATAAGCCCCACCATGGCATCAATCATGTGACTAACCCAGTCATCTGCCTGCTGTCCATCACCTGACATCAGTACCCGTGCTTGTCTGCCCCTTTGTGATGACGTGGAAGCAGACCACCACCCATTCAGCTTAATGATCTTCCCCCATCAAGGGGAATGGTAAAAGGACTCAACCACAAGCAACCAGCAGCCATTGCCTTGCTAGACTCTGGTGTGGCCATATGCTCTTTGAGCTACAGCTGTCACCATGCTTCCTGGCTTTGGTCCCCTCCCCCACCTTGGGGAGGTGAATCTTTTCTCTTCCTTTTCTTTCTCCCTCTAATTTACTTTTAAATAAACTTTTCTTTCTTAACCTTTTTGTGTGTTGCAATTCTTTGCATTTACTCGGATCTCTGGGTTACTGGTGCCATCCCTCCTCCCCTCTCTCCATCTATCCATCCACCCACACCCTGTCTGTACCCTAACACTGTTTTCTACTTTTTACGTATGTTATGTTTTGTTCTGCCATCTGACTGCCAGCTCATAAAGTGACTCTGCTTTACCTTTCAAATGAATTCAACAAACAGCTTCTGGGAATGAATTACGAACCCTGCCATATGCTGGATGTTTTAGACAAAGAGATGCAAAGATATGGTTTCTGCTTAAAGATGTACCCGTATGCTTAACCCACATAGCGTCTAAGGCCATGGTTGCCCCACAGTAAGTGTTCAGTAAGCACACGTGTGAATGCATAACTGAAATGAAAGGACATTGAGAATGGCCTTTCATTCTGAATGGTCTTCAAGTTTCTTCAAGTTTGCATATGTTTTAAATGCCTGGATTATATATGCCATCAATGCTGCCCAGCTAATTGCAGCTTTGGATCATTAGTTCTTCTGTGTAGTGCTCCATTTTTGTGGCACAGGTTTTCATAAAGTTTAATGAGTTAACATTATTAAATTTCTCCACAGTACGCTTCTGTTCAAACGATTTGAATGGCAGATTGCTTTCTAAATGTGAGTTTGACTCCAGTAAACTTCCCTCCTGCCCTTTTCTTAATCTTTTGTTGTTGTTGTTGTTGTTTTGTTTTGTTTTGTATTGGTGCCACTAAGAAGAGACATTTGCCTGAGGAGAGAGTCATCAAACCCCCAAAAAACTATGAAAAATGAACAAAAGGCAGGCTGGTTCTGAGAACTCTCAGTTTGTGATATTTAAGAGGGCTACTCATGACTGTTACAGCCTTGGGGTCCAGAAACCTTAATCTCATTCTCTCTTTGTTTGCAATTGTGAAGACTCAAGTTAATAGCCTTGTGATTTCCTGCTCATAGTCTTTCACTTCAACTAATGAACACATGCTAGGTACCAGGACTCCTTAGCCAAGACTCTTAGATACCAATACCACCATCATCACCACCACCACCACTACAACCACCACCAAAGATTTTAGAAAAGAACATGCTCCTCCTTTTACATAAAATTTCTTTGGGAATACATTTTTGAGAGTCATTTCAAAGAATTCCAACTTAATAAATATTCTTGTTAGTAAACCAGCGCAAAATATCACCACCTAACTTCTATAGTTCAGGGCCTACTTTAAGAGAAAAATATGTGTGTGTTGGTGTATATACATGTATCCACTTCATATACATACCCACACATGTATGTGTATATATGCACTGTCCATGCATGCATATGTGTGTACTTTATACACACATGTACACATGTGTGCACAAACACACCTTAAATGAATTTATATTAGGTGGGTATGGTATTTGTGGTACATTACATATGTTGTGATATATTCTTGAACTCTGTATTAAATAAAGCTATTCAATTATATTTGTTTATCTGCTTTTTTGAACTAACTATAATGTCCACTATAATGTGCATTGCCTTTTGAATAACAGAGTTGCAAAAGAAATGGAAAATAACAATGAGAATATGTATCTGCTAACTTTGGAAAGACCTGTAACATATAGAAAATGATATTATAGAATTACCTAAATCTCTTTACTTCCTGAGATCAGTAAGGAAGATCCCCTTCAGTCACAAGCAAACAACTAATTAGAAATAATTCCCTCTGATGTTAAGTCTGAACCTGTGAATGAAGACAGTTAGTGCTAAAATATCAACTGGAATACAATTAGTATTCATATTATGAAAAATTAGCACATTTATCATTTGCCTTCTTGCTTATTATCAAATCCTCTAAGATAATGCTAATATGTACAGATTAACTACTTCCAATTTCCATAATTTTTTCATTTCCTAATACATTAAAATTCCACTTTTTCTTTCATTTCTCAGCTTGAATTTTTAACCCAGATACATTTATGTTTATTCTGCTGTATAAAATTGTTTCTTTTAGACTACTTATTCTATTATTGCCCCAATTTTACTCATTTTGATAACTGTTTATTTATGTAACTATATGTGTTTATATCTCCTATGCATGTTCATAGTTCTTTCTACTCATTTTAAATATTTTACTTAAGGGCAGGTTACCCTCTATCCAAAACTTTGAAAAATAGCACTTAAAAATACTTTTCAAATGTTGCTTCTGCTCCATCAAGTCTGGTATAGCAGTCATGCACCTGTCTCAGTCACTGCTAAGAAGTAGAGAAATATTTTGACAATATGCTATTCAGGAAGCTCAGCCCATGAGAACTAATTAAAATAATAACTTGACATGCATGTTTCTTTTAGACAAGTGTCTTCTGAATTGGTCGTTCACAACTTTCCAACGCCAAATCAATGTTGTCAGAGCACAACTGCTAATTAGAATGAGAAACTAGCTAATTCACATTCAGAAAACTATTGACTTACAAACATAAATGTCAAGTATTAACAGTAGTGATTCACTAAAATGTGGAGTGACATTATCTCCCCAAATATTAGAAAGAATATTTTAAGACCAAATAATGATAAAATAATAATAATGATATGAAAAAAAGAAAAGTAAGAACAAGACTACATTATAAATGCACAAAATTGATACTTAAAATCAATATATCTTCATGTACCTATGTGAAAGCTCTTACAAAACTGCATGAGAGATGGGCCTTAGAAAGGCTAAAGGACTTGCTTGATGGCACACAGTAAGGCATTTGGCTATATCATAGTATAATAAATTGTGAGGTCTCCATTCTTTCAATGGCTTTTATTCTAACAGTCAGTTATTCAACAACACACACTGATACACAGTATGTATAAAAGATTTAACATATGAGAAATTTACAAGGAAAGAAGTTTTAATTCATGTTTTTGATGGAACTTCAAAGGCAAAACACACATGCACAATTACACACAAACATGTGCGTCAATTACTAAATAAATTGAGGAAAATAAAATAACAGTACAATTCGGCATCTATGGATGCCTGCTAAAACAAAATTTAAATAACATTTACTGTCTTGTAACGTAATACCAACAGAGACTGGGATTTTCCAAAATCACTCAAAATAACAAGAACTAAGAAAATCTTAAGTTGAATGAGAAAACACAGAAAACAAATGTTAAGACTGAGATGACACTAAAGTTACAATTATCTGCAAGATAAAGCACCATCACAAAATTCTTAAATAAGAAATTATAAACGTGCATTTAATAAATTTTAAAAATAAAAGGTTTTAGTGAAGAAAATGAGAATTTTAAAAAATGAAAATTTAAGAATTGAAAAAGACAATAACAATAATAAAAACCCCAGTGGATGGGACTAGCAGTAGAATGGAGAGGACAGAAGAAAGAATCATTGGATTTAAAAGAGAGATTACCCAGTATGACTCACAAAGAGAAAACAGGCATTAAAATATTGAGCAGAACCTCAGGGGCTAGTGGAACTATAACAAAAGACCTACCATTTTTGTCATTAAAGTCACAGAAAGAAAGAAAAGAGAATGTGAAACTGTGCAATTATTTTTTTAAAAAATAAAGTCTGAAAACATACCAAATTTGTTCAAGAAAATAAGCCTATTGATTCAAGAAGTTGAGAGAATTCCATACATGATAAACCCAAAGATGTTCATCCCAAGACAGACCATAATTATA